>ML422836.1:53536-320424 GCA_005239525.1 Nicotiana knightiana | reverse complement strand
GTGAAGTAACTGGAGCTGAAGTCGAGGGTTGGCCCCTCTGCTGAGAAGATCCACCGGAATGGCAGGGACACTGCCTCCAAAGGTGCCCGAACTCTCCACACTCAAAGCAACTCCCTGGAGCTGGAGGCAGGGACTGATAGAAACCCCTAGCACCCGTACGGCCACCGAAAGACTCATGCATAGAAGAACCATAAACTAGGGGTGCTCAGGCTGCACTCTTAGCTGGGAGGGCACCAAATGAAGTACGGCCTGACTGAGAACCACGGGGACCATGCCTCGAAGATGCACCACTATATGCTGGGCGGCCTGAGTGAGGAGGCCTGAATGAACGGCCCCTACCCTGCTGGAACTGTCCCCTGAAGGGAGCACTACTGGAACTGCCCGAACCACGAGGCCTCTTGGCCTCCCTCTCCTCCCGTTCCTGGCGACGAACAAACTCAATATCTTGAGCTATGTCAACAACCTGCTCGAATGAGGCACTCGATACTCTCTCCCGAGTCATAAATAACTGAAGCTGATAAGAAAGATCATCTACAAACCTCCTCACCCTCTCCCTATCAGTAACTCGGAAAACCTCATCTCGTACTGGGTAACTGATAACTCTCCCTAGCGAAGCTGCTCAAACTGCCTGCGATGCTGCTCTCTGTGGGACTGAGGAACATACTTCTCCAAAAAGATCATGGAGAACTGGNAAGCGGTCTCGGCAACAGACTGCGACAATACCTGCGATCACGGCATCTGAGGCCATAGTATCCAGCCTGGCTGGAAATGCATACATGTGAGCCTGACCTCCCTCTGATCGACCTCCCCCTCTAGGGTGGCCTCTGGCTGACTGACTATCACCCCTGGCTGCCTGGGCGGGTGGTGAAGTAACTGGAGCTGAAGTCGAGGGTTGGCCCCTCTGCTGAGAAGATCCACCGGAATGGCAGGGACACTGCCTCCAAAGGTGCCCGAACTCTCCACACTCAAAGCAACTCCCTGGAGCTGGAGGCAGGGACTGATAGAAACCCCTAGCACCCGTACGGCCACCGAAAGACTCATGCATAGAAGAACCATAAACTAGGGGTGCTCAGGCTGCACTCTTAGCTGGGAGGGCACCAAATGAAGTACGGCCTGACTGAGAACCACGGGGACCATGCCTCGAAGATGCACCACTATATGCTGGGCGGCCTGAGTGAGGAGGCCTGAATGAACGGCCCCTACCCTGCTGGAACTGTCCCCTGAAGGGAGCACTACTGGAACTGCCCGAACCACGAGGCCTCTTGGCCTCCCTCTCCTCCCGTTCCTGGCGACGAACAAACTCAATATCTTGAGCTATGTCAACAACCTGCTCGAATGAGGCACTCGATACTCTCTCCCGAGTCATAAATAACTGAAGCTGATAAGAAAGATCATCTACAAACCTCCTCACCCTCTCCCTATCAGTAACTCGGAAAACCTCATCTCGTACTGGGTAACTGATAACTCTCCCTAGCGAAGCTGCTCAAACTGCCTGCGATGCTGCTCTCTGTGGGACTGAGGAACATACTTCTCCAAAAAGATCATGGAGAACTGGTGCCAGGTGAGAGGTGCTGAACCAACTGGCCTACGCCTCTCGAATGACTCCCACCAGGTAAAGGCAGCACCCGCAAACTGAAATGTAACAAATGATACCCCACTGGTCTCCAAAATTCTCGCAGTATGCAGTATCCTCTAGTACTTATCTAGAAACCCCTGGGCATCCTTGCCCTCTGTACCGCTGAAAGTCGGAGGCTGAAGTCTGCTGAATCTCTCGAACATGTTCTGCTCATCCTCAGGCATAGCAGGGATAACATAATCCTAGATCGGAGCAACTGGCTGAGCTGGGGTTGCTCCCGGTGCATGAATACCCTATGCAGCCTGCTCAGGTGCCCGGGCAGCTGGAGTCTGATTGCCTCCCCCGACCTGAGCTATGGTGGACCCTACCTCTACCACGGCCTCGACCTCTCGCTGGTCTAGTCAGTGGCTGGTCACTCTGATCGGTATGGCATGTCCTCACCATCTGTGAGAGAATGAAACAACGTAAGTTCAGATTTCAAAAATCAATAGATCAGCACGAAAGAGTTCAAGAAAGATAGAAATGTTTCCTAAAAGTTCAACAACCTCTCGAAGATAAGTACATGCGTCTCCGTATCGATCCGCAAGACTCTACTAAACCTGCTCATGACCAATGAGTCATATGTAACCTAGGCTCTGATACCAAACTGTCACGACCCCAAAACCCAGACCGGCCGTGATGACGCCTATCGTGGAACTAAGCTAGCCAATAACCATATGTTTACAATTTCTTTCAGAATCCCAATCCAATTTCAAGCATTTCATAAAATATACAGACTTTACAAAATAAAGTAGGACAATATACAGTGCCACCAACCCCAAAACCTGGAGCAAACATGTCATGAGTATCTAAGGAAAATAAGCCAAGGTATAATATTATAATACAAAACCTCCGAATAATTAGCTAGATACAACAAGAAGGGAAAACAGAGATGCTGCAGACGCTGAACAACTACCTCTATATCCCGTAATCCGGCTCCGCACAGAAAAAAATGGCTAATGCTCGGTATTTGCACCTGAATCTGCACACAGGGGTGCAAGGAGTAATATAAGTATGCCAACTCAGTAGTAATGAAAATCAATCAAGTCCAAGCGGCAAGGAAACACATAAAATCAATATCATCAAATCACATTATACATAGCCTTACTTTCCAATAGTGTAAACATAGATGTATGAAATCATCATGCCTTAAAACCAAATTAAGAAAAGTCCTTTGAAGAATGCATATTTTTAACAACTTCAAACCGAAAGATTTAGTATGAAAATGAAATGAATCATATGGAGGCCACTCGGGCAAAACATATTTCATAAGCTCAGAGTGAAAGTAGTAAGACCATAAGTAGCCCCTCGGGCAAAAACATGTATCATAATAACCCCTTCGGGCATGCCTCACAGTCACTCATAATCAGTTACTCAGCACCTCACAGTCACTCATGTCTTCCAATCACTCGTCACTCGGCACTCGGCACTCTGTGCGCTCACTAGGGGGTGTGTGCTGACTCCGGAGGCGCTCCTTCAGCCCAAGCGCTAATATCAAGCCACCTCGTGGAGTATCATATCCTCACAATTACGCCCTTGGCCTCACTCAGTAGAACCACTCACAAGGCCCCTCGGGCGAATCAGTAAAACAGGGTACTCGACCCAAAACATAATTTTTAAATATCAAAGTAGCGTAAATTAGGCCGAGTTTCAAAAATAGTAAACAAAATGTGGCTGAGTGAAATCATCAACAAATAGTGAGGAAAAACAGTAGTAAAAATCCCCCAAGAGATCTAAACAGATCGGCACGAGGCCCCAAACACGGCTTATAGCCCAAATATTTCAACAATCTTTAGAACATAATTTAACATAAGGTTTTGAGTACAACATGCAACTCATTAGTTTCGGCAGAGAGGACCTAGTCAATCCAAAAATTAGTGCACGCCACATGCTCGTCATTTAACAAGTGCGCCATTCTAAAATCAGTGAAAATTATGTAGTCTGGGGTTCCATACCCTCAGGACAAAAATTTATAACCATTACTTACCTCTACCGGGCCACAATACTAGTCCGCTTTGCTCTTGCCCCTCAAATTGGCCCCCGATTGCTCCGAATCTAGCCAAAACAAGTTTAACATCATCAATATATACCCAAGGAACAAAACCCAATCGAATACTATCAAATTATACAAGAATCTCGAAATTCGGTAAAACTTGAGCTCCGGGACCACGCCTCGAAATTCGATAAAATTTGCATCACTAGAATCATCGCCCTCCCACGATTCTATATATACCAAGAACACTAAAATCGGACCACAATTGCCCACTCAAATCCTCACAAGAAAAATCCAATTTCCATGCACACTTTTCCCCAAATTTTAGGTTTAATTCCAACAATTTTATGGTTTAATTACTTTGAAAATGACATATAAACGAGTTATGAAGTTTAAAACCTTACCTCCAAGTGATTCTCTTCAATTTCCTCTTCAAACTCTCTCAAAAGAGCTCCCAACTCGATCAATATTGGAGGAAAATGAACTATTCTCGCACAAATGGCCTTTTAAAACATTCTGCCCAGCCATTAAATTTTCCTCAGTGCGATCGCGACTCTAGACACGCAATCGTGATGCACATACCAGCCAATGAATGCGATCGCATACCAATACATGCGATCGCATAGAACAACTCTCCACCCTACACACGCGCCTCAGAATCTACGTGATCGCATAAACACCCATGTGATTGCACTGCCTTACCTGACCAACCTATGCGATCGTAATCCCAACCACACGACCGCATAGAACAAAATGCCTGCCCCACTCTTTTACTCTACACGATCACAGACATCCTCCTGCGATCGCGTAGAAAGAAACCAGAACCTCACACTAGCAAAAATCTGCCTAGTTTTCAAGCCAAGAGTTGGTCCGTTAACCACCCGAAACACACCCAAGGCCCTCGGGACCTCAACCAAACATACCAACATATCCCATAACATCATTCAAACTTAGTCGAGCCTTCAAAACACCAAAACAATGCAACAACACCAGAATCACATCAAATTCAAGCCTATGAACTTTGGAACTTCCAAATTTTGTCAACTACACCGAAACCAACCAAACACCTCCGATTGACCTAAGATTTTGCACACATACCCAAAATGACATTACGGACCTGCTCCAACTTCAAGAATTCCATTCCAACCCCGATAGCCTATTTTCCACTACCGACCGAAAATCGCCAAAAACTAACTTTCGCCAATTCAAGCCTAATTCTACACCGGATATCTTCGTTCCGAACACACTCCTAAGTCCCAAATCACCTAACGAAGCTATCAGAGCCATAAAATCTGCATTTCGAGGTCGTTCACCAATAAGTAAACTCTCAGTTGACTTTCTCAACTTTTAGGCTACTTTAGGAGACTAAATGCCTCAATTCTCACCATGACCACTCTGGACCCAAACCAACGGACCCAACATAAGAAAAATAGGCTAACAATATATAACAAATGCAAAAATGGGGGGAAACGGGGTAAATCTCACGGAACGACCGGCCGGGTCGTTACACAAAGGTTCCAATACTAGAACGTGGCATGGATACAACGTCCCTACGATATGACTGGCCGCACATGTACAATGAGCTGCTCCAGTGCTGGTTGGATGTTCTCTTTGAAGAATCGGACGAAGCCAATGTGATGGTGGTGCGAGAACTTTATGCAAATGTTTTAGAGCATAGGAATGAGGTGGCCATCGTGAGAAATAGGAATGTTGACGCCTCTGTGGAAGCCATTAGGATAACCTACAGGCTACCAGGTCCCATGGCGGAGATGGATGACTTCAATGAGGCGTATGGTAGACGCTTCACTTAGTGGGAGACGTTCTTGCCAGCTATATGTGCCCCTGGCAAGGAGATTGAGTGGTATAAATATAGAGTTAAGTTCAAGTCGTCAGCACTCATCTTTGAAGCAAAGTATTGGCTATACCTCACCAACAACCGCCTGATCCCGTCCCATAACACCAGGGAGGTGAATGCTCCTCGGGCTTGTTTGATGTGGTGTTTCATGAATGGCCACGACTTTGATGTGGCCAAGCTCATGTAAGAGGAGATGTTTATTCGCTGTCCAATTAAGAGGTATGGCTTCTTCTTCCCCTCTCTTGTCACTAGATTATGCCGTGCAACCCGGGTGGCGAAAAATTCGGCAGTAGATGGAAATGTTCCGATAGAGGCCGCCTTTCGAGCAGATAAGATAACTACTGGGAAGGATCATATGGCGGATGGGGGTGCTGACGAGGAGAATGAGCCTGAGGAGGAGGAGCACGAACAGGTAGAAGTGGGGGCGGAGCTGCCCACTCATGAGCATGTTCCTGACGTAGCAGGCCCGTCTACGGCCCGTCAGAGTCATAGGCTGGAAAATCTGGAGCAGGAGATGGCAGGTTTGTGTACCTCGGTCACCGACTTGGGGTCGCGAGTTTATGTGCTAGCCACCCAAAATGCAAAATCGGAGAATAAAATAATGGGTTGGCTGCGGGCTCTATGTCGTGCTTGTCATCTGACCCGGTGACGATCTCCGATCAAGATTGATCCTTTAGGGAAGTTCCTTTACCTCACAGTTCTTTATTTGGTATGCCATGGGGACATGTCTTCCTTTTAAGTGTGGAGTGGGGGTAACTTCATTGTATGTGTATATATGTAGGAACATAATTGTTATATGCTTTCTTTTGCTTTCTTTTGGTTTTAAGTAGTAGTTTAATTATGTAAGTCAACTTGTCCCGACGACGGATCTCATTCGACGTGGTTCTTGAAGGTCTAAGTCGACCGAAAAAAATAAATAAATAAATCAGAAATATGTTGGGACTCTTCCTGACGACGGATTTCCTAGACAGTTTTCTTGAGGGAAGTAAGTCTAAAGAAAATACCAAAAAGATTTTCTTTTTTAGGTAGTGTAGTAACTCCTCCTTGGTTTTTCTTTGGACCGTGGTTCTTTTCCAAGGGTTTTTCTTGAACCGGATGTAGTTAGTTTTTGTTTATTTTATTTTTAGTTTTTAGTTGGTACTTATGGGCGAAGAGCTGATAGGAAGAGAATCCCTTAACGTTGTTACACTTGAACACAGTAGACACTAGAGTGTGGCGGTTAGTCTCAGTGTGATTCTTGTTAGAGTGTTTTAAATTGTATGTTTGTAACTCACTTGAGTACTCAGACGAGAATGTTTTGATAAGTCAATCTAGAGTTAGTCATGTGTCAAGTGTGTGTGAGTTGTAGTGTATTCTATGTTCTGCATTTGATGCCTAGAACTTTCCCGGTGTGTTTGCAAAGTGAAATAGTAGCTTTATTCAGTCTTAGAAGTGATATAGGCATTTCTTTGTTAATCCAGATATATAAAGTATACCCATTTAAATGTGATCTATCGTAGTTAACCCCGTTGAGCCTATGAACCTCTTTCTTTGGCAACCACATTACAAACCTTACCCAATTGTTTGAACGGTCCATCTGTTTGAACCCCTTTTACCTCCCATGAGCACTTGAATTGTTATAAAGTATGTAAAAGTTAAAGTGTGGGGTGGCTGATTTGGTTTTTGAGTGGAACCAATGAAATATGAAAAAGGTGCAGTGTTTTGAGAAAAAAAAAAGAAATGAATAAACAAGCGCCACTTGAAAACAAAAAAGAGAAAGAAAATAAAATAAGTAAATATAGTTCTTGACAAGCGGTGACTTGATACAAAGTTGCACCTATAGGAGTTTGGGGGCGTTACAAATAGAAGTGTGGTGGAAATGTCTGGTCTGGCATAAGTTTGCTTCTGAATGCGTAAGTAATTGTATTAAAAGTGCTTAGGGAGGTTAGTCACTATATCCAAATATATCCTACCCGTCCATTAGCCTACATTACAAACAAATGAAGTCCTAATTGATCTTAGACTGAATGGGCTCGATTAGTAGAGTAGTACACTATGGGCAAGCCTATGGTGCACTTTCATGGCATATGAATGCCTTTCTGAGAGTGAGTGAATTTTTTCTATCTGAATTCCTAATTGTTCTTAATGTTATTACTTCTGGAACTACTCTCTTGTGTGATGTGAGGGCACTTGATTCATGAAGAGAAGGTAAGTCTTGACCTCTGTATAGAGTAAATTGAGTAAGTATGAATATTGCACGGCACGTGAGAGTCAACTCTTGAGGAAAAGATGTTACACTACTAGACACAACGTTTGTAATATGTTCTTGGTGTGACACGTTAGGGAAATGCTTAGTGAAGGAACCTTTGTAGAGTTTGGTGGATTGCTCAAGGACTAGCAATGATTTAAGTGTGGGTGTTGATAATAGGCTAGATTCATGTAGTTTAGCGACTATTTATTCCCCAACTTTCTATGCTTCACTATTCTAGGAAGGTTAAATGATGATAAAATGGCTCTAATTGTGAATTTTATGTTATGCAGGAGCAAGTCGTGCTTATGAGGACATAGGACAGTGTTGGGAGCTAAATTAAAGAAAGGAAGCCCCTCGGAGTTGAGTACGTATGAAAGAAGGAAGAGAAAACGAGAAAAAGAGATGACCCGCTCTAGCGTGGGGCAAGCGTGGCCTTAGCACGACCATGCTAGAGCAGGAGAAACATGGAAGAATAAAGTTCCATTAGCGCGGTCATTAGCGCGGCCGCGCTAGTCCAGAAGAAATGGGACAATGTATATGGAATTTAGCGCGGCCACTAGCGCGGTTCGAGCGCAGCCGCGCTAGTCCGTCCAGGTACGCAGTAATTTCGAAGGTAAACTTGGAAGTTTTGGCCCAATTCCACTTAACCTATAAAAAGGTCCAGCTCGTCCAAAAGAGAGGATATCAAGGTTTTATTAGGTTGTTCAAGGAAATGAGAGGCAAGAGGCAAGGAGGATAATTCGGCATCGAGTTTTACCTTTCTCCCTTTTGTTTTTATCATTCATGATGAGTTTTGTTATTGTTATTATGAACACAATTATGAGTAGCTAATTTATTTAGTCTAGAGTTTTGATGGAACCTGTTGAAGGATGAACTTCTTGTTGTGTTAATATAGTTTGCCTAGTTTAATCTATATTTGTTCAACTACATTCTTGTTGTAGTTAATAGAAGGACCCTCAATTAGTTTTGCCTATTTAGTACGTATTGCTCGGGAGAGAGTGCATATTTAGGTAGTTGTTGAATATCACCACTCCCAAAGTATATGAGGAATCAATAACCGAGGGTTTAAAGGTGGGATTAGGGATAACAAAACCTTGGGTGCGATCTAAGTGAGCTGTAATAAAATCCAGTTAGCGTAACTCGGGAGAGTGAATCTAGTAAATTGTCGTAATTACTCGGGAGAGAGTTACGGTAGTAAGAGTTCTCATGATCGATAGAGAAGATTAGGCAAATCTATATGACACGTAACAGGAAGGGAGTCCATCAATAGAGGAAATCTTAACCTTAGACTCTTCTCTTATTTGTTTACAACTCAGTCTTAGTTAGCTCTTAGTTTGATTAATCTTATTCAGTCATAGTTAGTAAAAACATCACCAATTGTTATTCAAAACATCTGGGAAGTTCATTACAGAGAATTTAGTGAGTTTGGAAAAAGTAATTGATAGGTTAATTCCCTCAGGTATTCGACTTTGGGCTAAATATCCGGATTATATTTGCAACGACCGCTTAGTCTTTTTTATAAGGCATAGTTGGGCGTGATCACTCGACCCATTTTTTATCCCAAATCGACAACCTTCAAGGAAACTCATTTTCTTTAATTCGTGTATCCTTTCCTTCATGGCACTTACTTATTGCTTGTTATAGATAACATAAATATGCTAACCTCCAGATAATCTCATCCCCAAGTCTATGTCAATTAACTAAAGATGAAACTTTAACGTACGAAAGATGCGAGATGTAACATGTTAGTAAATCATTATTAGATGTTGATACAAGATATCCACACCTATAAAAATTAGCCTTTGCATTAATAATGGCATCAAGAAAATTACGATCCTATTTTCATTGTCACTCGTTCTCTATTTTGCTAAATTTTTCATTGCGTAATATTTTACATAAGCACGATCTATCAAGAAGATTAGTTAAATGGACAATTGAACTTAGTGAGTATGACATCATTTATTAGCCACGTACTTTCATAAAGTAAAAACTAATAGAAGATTTTGTAGTAAATTTTAGCTCGAACCTACTTCCCAAAGCTGAAAAAGAGGTGCGAATTACTTCGGGTCCAATTTGGGGACTTGGATCTCATACACTAATGGATCCTCTAACATAAATAAAGTAGGTTTGAGTATTTACTTAATTTCACCTATTGAGAAAATCGTTGAACAAGCAATAAAATATTATCCTATTACATATAATGAAGCCGAGTATGAAGCAGTGGTTGCATTTTATGAATTCGGAAGAGAAATAGGAATCGAGTACGAAATTAAAAGTTATTCTAAGTGGTGGTCGACCAAATTCAAGGGAGTTATTACATCAATTAGTAAATAGAAAGATATTCAAATTCCAAGAGAGTAAAATGCTAAAGCAAATGCGTTAGAAAACCTTAGATCGGTAGTAGCTATAACCAACTCTGAAATGCAATAGTAGTGAATTTATTTCATTCGTCACTCGGTCAAATAAAAAGTGAGGTAAATCTTAATAGTTTTACAGGGATTGGTGAAATGAATTTATACATTATTTGTAGCATGGAACACAAGTTGTAAGTATTACATCAACTTGTGTTTGTAAGTACATGGTTAATAAACGATCTCAATACTAACAAACACAAGTTGCTCGCTATTGCTTAGTGGAAGGGAACTTATATCAAAAAATATTTAGTGGTCCTATAGCCAAAAGTCTCGGACCTAGACAAACTTAGTACGTTATGCAAAAAGTGCATTAAGATATTAGATCGATGGTATAAACATCGATAATAGCGGATTGGCTACGAATGGAGGAAGAGGCAGAAAGTTTTGTGAAAAGATGTGATAGATTTCAATGATAAGAGAATCAATTGCATTGACCAGTGGAGCCATTACATTATGTGATTTTTTCAAGTTCGTTTATAAAGTGGGGATGGATATCGTAGGTCCATTGTCACAAGCGGTAGGAAAGGTAAGATTATTGTTGGTTTTGACTGATTATTTTTCTAAATGGGTGGAAGCATGTACCTTCAAATAGGTATGAGAAAATGAGGTCATAGACATTATTTGGAGGATTCTAATTAACCAATTTGGAGTGGCAAAAAATAGCATATGATAACGATCCACAATTTGTAGTATAAAAAACAACTGAATTTTTAATAGTTGAAAATTCAAGAGAAAAACTTTATCATTATATTATCCCGGTGCCAACGGACAAGCGGAGTAGGAAAATATAATAATTATAAACAATTTGAAGAAGCACTTGGAAGCAGCTAAAGGTAAATGTCAAGGAGTGTTGTGGGCTTATTGAACCACGTCAAAAATAAGTACGGGAGAAACTCTTTTTTTACTTTTTTATGGCACTGAAGCTTTAATTCCAGTAGAGATAGGAGAACAAAATTTGAGATATAATCACGTAACAAAGTTATTGAACGATGAAGCACTATGTACAAATTTGGATATGATTGAGGAGTGAAGGAGTTAGATTTAATAGGAATCAAAGCTCAAGAGCAAAGAATAAAGAAATATTATAATCGAGAGGCTAACTTACGATACTTCAAACTTTGGGACTTTATTCTTTGAAATGTGTTCTTGTTTGTGTAAGCTGTTAATTCTGGCAAGTTAGGTCCGAGATGGGAACGACTGTCTTGAGTTCAAGGCATGGCTGGAAAAGGAGCATTTAAGTTAAAAACTATGGATGGGAAAATGCTACTTCAAATTGGAATGTAATACACTTAAAGAAGTACTACTTCTAAAGCGACATTCACGATCAGGCACAAAGTTAACATGTACCAAATGATGATGTTAGACTCTAAATTACTCACGAATACTTAAGTATATCGGTCGACGTTACAATAATTTTGAAAGCAAGAGTTAAACATAGTCATCATCTAAGAATAGCCCTGAGTCTCGTGCATGTATCCTTTTCAAAAAAAGGACCAAGAGAAGAAGTTGTCAAAGTTCCTTCAAAGATCCAGTATTCAAGCTTTCATTCTTCAAACTCAAATACTAAGGGACTATATAAGAGAATCTCAATAATAATTTCAAGAAATTTCTCAAGAAGAATTCCAAAAAGAAAAAAATGATTTCAAGAAGTTTTAAGAAATTTCAATTCAATTTTAGTCTGAACACAGGATAAAATATTCCCCAAAAATTTGTAAAGTACGAAACAATCTTGATACAATAAAATAGTTGTAATATTAGCACAAATGAATAATTACTTTATAGTTCAAAGTGACATCTCAAGTTATTTTATATTATGTACTTGAATATTTTCACACTAATATAAATACGAGACGTCGTCTTCATTAATGTCTATTGCATAAAAGGGTCCTCTTTAATGATTAAGACCATATGTGTTTATTTATGACAACAAGAAAGCATTTACTTAATAAAAACATAAAAGTGATGCAGTTAAGGACTCGAAAAGAATTGAACGAGCAAAACAAAGAAAACAAGTAAAAAAACAAGAAAACTTGGCATGAAATTTCCCAAAAACAAACGAAAACACAAAAACTTAGCAACAATAAAAGCCAAGGCTAAATATCAGGAGGAGCATCTTGTGGATAAGGGTTATTAGTTGGGGAAGGATTGGAAGCTCGAGGACTCGAAGATGGAGGATGAGGTTATTCCCGCACATATTCCTTACACTTATCACCCCAAAAGACTGTAATTCGAGAGTAGAAAAGCTTTGACCTTGTTTAGACACTTCAGTGGCTTCCTTATATTTAGGAAGCTCAGCTTCAAGGTTGAAACCTTCTTGGTTGGCTTTAGTCAGAGTCTTGAAGCAGGTAATTTGTCTTCGAGGGCATCATACTTCTCCTCTTGCTGATCTACTTCAGCTTGTAAGTTCTCTTTCTCTACTTCAGCAGCATCATAAGAAACCTTCAAAGGTTTCAAAGAAGACTCGAGGAATGTAATCCTCTCAGAAAAAAAAGAAGAAGAAATTATACCCTAAGAGCTAAATGAATTACATCATTCACGAGAGTGATTCAAGAGTGCGACTCAAATTGTTTCCTCTTGATGGGGCTAATCAAAGGCTTTAATCACACGACAACTCGGTCCAGATTTTTCAGAAGGTTGATACTTTTGGGGACTTATACTATCACTTGCCGCATATTTCTTTTATTGGAAAGACCAACTTAAATTTTAGTAGCGATGGAAGGAGCTATTTATCCCTCCCCTTCTTCAAACTCCGATTCATATTTTTCATAGATAAATCTCTGATCAAGGATAGAACAAGAGCCGTTTGCATCATATCTAAGGGATTTTTCGATTCGGGCTGAAGAAGTAATGTCACTCGATCATCATCAAACTAAATGTAATCTTTTTCTCTCCGTGAAGATCCCACTAGAGAGTCTTCTACTTCTAATAGGCCATAAACTAGATCAAAATCATTCTCAATGAGTCCATAAGAAGTGATCCAATCGCTAGTTGGAATAAAAACCTCAACATCAGCCTTCATTGAACCCCTAAAGCTGGAGTTACGGGAGGTTGGTCTGCTACCATGGAGATCATTGACAAAATCAGTATGATATTATCCACCATTATTATCCTAGAATCCATGATAAGAGAATTCCTCAATCAGTATAGAAGCTGGTACGGAAGTTGGTTCAGTGGTTTATCCCTCCAAAATCACCATAAGAGTATCTTCTAGTTCATCAAACAAACAAACTGAAACTATTTCAGAAGGTTAGGCTTGGGGATTATTCTTATCGTCTTGCCAACACAATCCACTTTCTGGAACAAGGTTTCTTCATGATAGGAGAATATTCCTCTTCTTCCTCTTCTCCTTTAAAGGCAAGAGTTTCTCTATCTTTCCTCTTTGAGGAGGACAAACATAAGATACGCTCCTCAGTTGTATTGATATCAAGTCTAATAGTAGGAGCGGAAGAAGGGGGACAACAAGGATTCCAAATCCTGCACATGAAAATGAAGTATTAAAAAAGTGATCCAACAATAAAATAATCACGACGCAATAAATTATTCACCATTAGTTTTCACTTTCCATAAAAATTTTCAGGAAAGAAATTCACATGTCCTTTGATCCATAAGAGCAGAAGATAGCTTCAGCGGTACCCACTCGTAGATGTCTTGGATTTGGCCAACTTCTCTGTTTGCTGCAAAACGAGTATATGGTAGAATTATAGTTTCAATTAAAAGGAAAGAAATTTAAAGAAAGTGACAGAAACTTATTTTTGATGTTCAAGGAAAATGCATGTTCTCATCTCCCACCAACTCACGAGTTGGAACAACCACGTATCTACTGTACCATCCTATATCACGATCATCCTCGAGGCCAACAACGACTCTCTTGCTCCTTGTCATAAGTGTAAAAACACAAGCACGGAAAAATCTTGAGGGAGTACAAGTAAAGATTGTGACGAAAAGTAAAAGTTGCCAAAACCAAATTCAAAAAGTAGCATGTCAAAATTATCAGACATATTTTTCCAAGGCACACGTTGAAGTGCTGACAGAATTCGACGATCACTAGGTCTATTGTATGTTCGCACCCGAGGGTAAAGAATTAAGTATAGATGAATGAATAACCTTCACGATGGGTTATTATTCTATCGTTTTCACTAGCAGCTTCAATTGGGAAATAGATTTTCATCGGCACTTTCTACGAAAGAGGGGAAGATGGCCAGGCTTGATAAGATGTGGATAAAGGTCAACATGCTCATTACGACCTTCTTTCTTATTTATATCACTGCTATGCTCGGCACAATCGGTAATAAAAGTGAATTCTTGGGGAAGAATCTCTAAAACTAAGGGTTCGGCCAAGGGTTCATTGTTATCCTTTGCTTTACCCTTGGAAGAGGATTTAGGAGTAGCAAATGTCCTAGTCCTAGAAGAAAAATCATAGTTTAAAGAACATCCGTTGACATAAGAGGAGTGATTTATGTTTACCATAGAACCAATGCTTGAAGCCTTCCTCCCTTTCTCCTATTCCTAACATGAGTTACTATAGAGGAAAGATCATCGAGTATAATAGTATGACGAGGGGAAACAGTAGAAGCAGTAGAAAAATATGATTTCGAAGTCATTGAGACATGAAGAAATGAATTTGAAGTTAAGAATGAAGAACAAAGAAGTGATTCTAAGAGGACGACAAAGACGAAAGAAAGTATAAGGAAGGTTATGAGGGTTTGTGGTTTCGTATTTATAAAGAAAAGGTACATCATCATAAACCATCATCATGGAACCGTCATATCAAGTTGAAAAAGGTGTCTGTGCCGGAAAAACTGTTGCAAACTTTAGAACCAATCACAAAAAGACACATGTCTCGAGCATTAAATTGAAGCGGTTGTAGCACGTCATAATGATCTAGTGAAGAGGTGACAAAATATTCCCTAATATTAAGTTAAGAATATCAAAAAAGTGGGGGGACTATCTGTATTTGTAAAAAATAAACTTGCCGCCTGGACCTATGTTATGATGACATATGTCATTGGAAATAATACGACAAAGAAGAATGACGTGCATAGAATATGTTTTTCCCAGTTTCGTCCGTTTCTGCTCTAATTTTGTGCGTTTCGTCCCCCATTGCTCCCAAATTATTGCTACACATAAAAACACAACAAATCAATATAAACCATCACAATTAACATATAAAACTCACAAAACAAAAGTAAAATATGAGATGATATACATGAAAATACATATACTTTAAGCTACACATCAACACCCCACACTTAGACTCTTGCTCGTCCTCGAGAAATGGGACAAAATACTACCCTCCAACACGTACAAAGTTCATTAACAAGAAGCATTTTACTTTTAAGCCACACACTTCACCACTTGACTATGATCGATACCGGCAATCAAATATGAACATACAAAAATTCACATTCTTACCCTTCTTTAAACATTTCCAAGTATAACAAGTTAATCACTCATACCAACAACCTATTTGCAACCACCAAACCTCAAAAGTGAGCTTGTAACCACTAAGCTCTCTCAATTCACACAATTTCCCAAGAAGAAAGTTTACAACATTACCAATTGCTCATGAGATCATGTGCCCTCACCAATAACAAAAGAGTGTATATAGACTAGTCCATACATTCAAATATGACTTTGAACATAGTTTAAGGACATCATACAATTGAACCAAAGTTTCACTCACTCTCACAAAGAATTCATATGCATTCCGTGGTCGTACCATAAGCTTGCCTATAGTGTAGATCTCTACTAATTTAGGCTAGCCAAATCTAGGATCAATTAGGACTTTTTAAGGTTGTAATGTAGGCTAAGGAACGGGTAGGATATATTGAGGAATAGTGACTAACCCTCCTAAGCACTTTAATACACTACATTCACAATTCAACACATATTTTTCTCAACCAATTCACTTTCCACAACTCATATTCAACATAGACCTTTTTCAATTAAGCACTTCTATACTCCCACTAGCACATATTAATAAAATTTGGAGGTGTATATCTTTTTCTACATACTTCTTCTATCATTTTTTTTCTTCTTTCTTCACACACTCCATACATGAAAGTTCATTGGCTAGTGGCTTTTGATTTCAATTTTAGTGCACCAAAGGGCCCTTCCTTGGCTCCACTCAAAACTAATCCCCAATATCTCACCCTATTTTTTTTAGCGACTAAGTGCCTTAGGAGGTAAAGGTGCAAAAATCTCAATTTAAGAACAAATTAGGGGTACGGTTTGTAATGTGGGTGCAAAAGAAAAGGTCAAGAGGCTCAAAGGGGCTAGCAATGAAATTTTTTTTATTTTTGTGGACAAGTACATCCATGAACAAGCAAGAAAATTCCTACGTCATCTCCTAGATTAGCATAACTTACAATTTCGCTTCAATTAACACACGGGGCAAGTTCTAGACTACACCGGATAGCATAGAAGATAACTAAACCTCACACACACATTGCACATGACCCAATCACAACGGTTTTGTTCAATTCTCAAGTCAAGAAAGCATACATAATTGAGAAAATTAAGCAATATTACACTATGTGGCTTACAAGTCAAGCAACTGAGCTAAAGCGTCGCAAAATAGGCTATTAAATTTTTCTTAGGCATCACATGTCAAACCCAAATACAAGGGGAAGCGGAATGTATGTCATAACTAACATGCCAGCACCAAACATGTCAACGGGTATCTCTAAGTTACTCAGTTTCTTCCTAACTATTCTAAAAAAAAATTAAAGATTAAAGTGCCCGGTTCGAGCTACATCCTTGAAAAAGAACCGGTGCCTTAAGCAAAACCAAGGTATACTACCTAACTATCCTAAAAAATAAAAAAAATCTTTTTGTATATTTTTTTTTTTTTTTTTGTATTTTGGACTTCATCCCTTAAGAAAATTGTCCAATAGATCCATTGTCGGGAAAAATCTTAGCTTTTCCTCACTAAAACTAAAAACTGAACTAGAATTTAAAAACAAAAACTAACTAACTAAACAAAACTAGTTACACTAAAGAAAAAAGAAAAAAAAAATTAAAAACCAATTATACAACAATATCACAAGTAGCGTACTTCCCACCCCACACTGAAAGCATATGTCGTCCCCGATGCATATACAAATTAAAAAGCAAAGTAGGGTGAAAAGAAATGCTCCATGTCAGTCAGACGTCGCCAAAGGAGCAGATTCATGCTCATCATCATCTGGCTAGAGGAACCATAGCTCGGGGTCCGGTAACTTCATCACCACCCTCATCCTGTGTGTCAGGGNAAAAAAAATCTTTTTGTATTTTTTTTTTTTTTTTTTTGTATTTTGGACTTCATCCCTTAAGAAAATTGTCCAATAGATCCATTGTCGGGAAAAATCTTAGCTTTTCCTCACTAAAACTAAAAACTGAACTAGAATTTAAAAACAAAAACTAACTAACTAAACAAAACTAGTTACACTAAAGAAAAAAGAAAAAAAAAATTAAAAACCAATTATACAACAATATCACAAGTAGCGTACTTCCCACCCCACACTGAAAGCATATGTCGTCCCCGATGCATATACAAATTAAAAAGCAAAGTAGGGTGAAAAGAAATGCTCCATGTCAGTCAGACGTCGCCAAAGGAGCAGATTCATGCTCATCATCATCTGGCTAGAGGAACCATAGCTCGGGGTCCGGTAACTTCATCACCACCCTCATCCTGTGTGTCAGGGCCGCGTACAGTGTTCACGTCCTCAGAAGAATGGATGGGGCTATCAGGTGCAATCCCCAACATCTCTTTGGCAGCTGGTGTTAGCTTGGATGATGTCTCTAACAGTGTAGTAATGTCCATTAGCCCGGGTGGAGGCTCCACAACCTCGTCATACCCCTTGTATTCAGGTACCCCGAGGTCCATCATATACTTGGTGAGCAAATTGCCAATGAAAAACCTCTTGATCTGCCGCCCGAACCTCGTACGGGCCATCTCCCCGAACATCAACTCACCCACATTTATGTGTCGTCCTGTCATCAAAAATAGATAACACACACTCGAGCACGAGTGCAGATACTAATATGCTTAGCAGGCATGAGACGGGCCTGTACAAAATTCTGTCACACCTTGGCAGTCTTGTTAAAATCGGACCGTACCATATGAAGATGAAGCGTGCCGTGTTGTTTGGTCCATTTGGCATTCGAATCAACGCCACACAAAGAGTGACTTATCAAGGTGTATTTGGGGCTCTTGAAAAATTTGTGAAGTCTCCTAGGGTCAACATCTTCAAACCCCAAGTAATTGCATATGTCCGCCCTGTGCATTTTAATCTCAACACCCCGTACTTGTGAAATATCATGCCCGGCGTGACAATTGGCATATAGTTCCCGGACCATACTCATTTCCGGTCCGGGGCATGTCAATAACTTCTCCATGTGCCTGGCACGGAGTTGGCTCATCACCTCAGGAATGTTCCGTTACAAGGCCTTGTTGTTAATCCCTACCTCGGAGATATAACGACCCTTTGGTACAAAGTCCCTGTGCCATTTCAACCGCCGCATCATTTACCAAATCCAACCGGGGTTGGGGTTTCAAAGGTGCAGGTTATGATCTCTTGGCCAATTGCTTGCCTTTTTCTTGGCGGGAGGGGCCATCTCCTTGCTTTATTTCTTGTGTGCAGGAGAGGTGGAGGAGGATTTTCCAATCCCTTTGCCTTTGGTATCACTATCGCGAGCCATTTTGTATCTTGCAACATAATGAACATAAGAACATGAGACTTGTCAAATATTGTACCTAAGGTTATGGTGTAAGTCCTTCAAGGACCCCACACTTAAAACCAAAGGTATTTTTTTTTCATGACTCTTATGTGAAAAGGCACAAGTGTTTCATCCTAAAGCTATGGGTACTCAATACTTCCCCAAGCTATTCAAATAATTAATTGATCATGGCTCCATGAATTCACAGTAATCGAAGCAATAGGCATGTGTGACTCCCTGTTATACACTCAAAATTACACTATATTGGCTAATTTTTACAACAAGTCAACAACATACAATACATAAAATACATGGTATCAAGACATGATTTTTTGCTTTAAGGATCAAACCTTTAACATGTAGCAACATCCCTACACACCCCACACTTATCCCAAATTCAATCATAAAGATACTTGGTTACTCAAGACTTCACCGGTGTACCCAAAAATATAATTCAAGCATTTTTACAAACACCTTATGGGCATAAAGTATGAGTTCTAGAATTCAACAATGGTGGAAGAGAATTTCCATCCCAATTTTTAATGGAGTAGAGGGACTATTAGTTTACTACTCAAACCACATAATAAACGCCAAAAATTCACAAAAATACCAAGCCAACCACCATAACTTTCTTACAATTTCATAAAGGGAAAAATAAAGAGTTAGGGCTCTTGGGGGATGGGATATACCTTTAATTACTACACTAAAACACATAAAATAAGAAGGAGAAGACTAAGAAGAACATACCTGAAGGTTTGAGAAGAGAAGCAGGAGAATTTTTTTGAAATTTTAGGTGGAGAGGGGAGAAGGGACGTGGTTTTTTTTTTTTAAATAATAACCCGATCCCCCTAGACTTTTTAAATACTCAATTACATGTCCTACACCATTATAACAATCAATTCTAATCCTACAAAGAAAAATGCAAAATCTAACTACCCTACTAAAAAAAAATTAAGAAGTTAACTACGAAAGCAATAAAAAAATTTGGGTTGCCTCCCTACAAGCGCCTGATTTAACGTCGCGGCACGACTCAACAAATGTTTACGTATCAGCCAAGCCCACTGAGGTCTTATGAAGTGCAATGTCACCACCTCAATAATGCTTTATTCTTTGGCCATTTACTAAGAATGTACCATTTGAGCTCTTATAACGCAATTTCACCGCTCCACGAGACCTTACACTTACCACAACAAAAGGACCTGCCCATTGAGACTTAAGCTTTCCAGGGAAAAGCTTCAACCTTGAATTGAACAAGAGAACTTCCTGGCCTGGTTCGAACTCACGATGTTTGATGTGCTTGTCATGCCACCTCTTTGTCTTTTCTTTATATAATTTGGCATTTTCATATGCGTGCAGTCGAAATTCATCAAGCTCATTTAGTTGCAGCAATCTCTTCTCACCAGCTGAGTCCATCTCCATATTTAGTTTTTTAATCGCCCAATAGGATTTGTGTTCAAGCTCAATGGGCAAGTGGCATGCCTTCCCATAAACCAGCTTATACAGAGAAGTACCAATGGGGGTCTTGTACTCAGTTTGATATGCCCATAATGCGTCATCCAATTTCGTGGCCCAGTCTTTTCTGTTCCCGCTCACTATTTTCTCCAAAATCTGCTTTACCTCTATGTTTGAAACTTCTACTTGACCACTCGTTTGGGGATGATAGGCAGTGGAAACCTTGTTCTTAACTCCATATTTTTTAAGAACATTATTTAGCAATTTTTTGCAAAAGTGAGTACCTCCGTCACTTATCAACACTCTTGGAGTCCCAAAACGTGTGAAGATGCGCTTCTTGACAAAGCTTACCACTACCTTTGCGTCATTAGTAGGAAATGGCCTCTACCCACTTAGACACATAATTTACCGCCACTAAGATGTACCTGTGACCATTAGAATATGGGAATGGTCCCATGAAATCAATCCCCCAAACATCAAAAAGCTCAACTGCTAGAATATTTTGCAGAGGCATCTCGTGCTTTTTCGTGATAGTTTCGGTTCTTTGGCATCTGTCATAATTTTTAACAAAGGCATGTGCATCCTTAAACAATTTTGGCCAATAGAAACCCTATTGTAGCACTTTTTGGGCGGTTATGTCCCCACCGTGATGACCTTCATATGGTGAAGCATGGCAGTCATGGAGCATTGAATTCATCTCTTCCTCAAGAACACACCTTCGCACCAACTGATATGCGCACTGCCTATATAAGAATGACCTATCCCATACGTAGAGCCTCACATCATGTAAGAATCTTCTTCTATTGTCAGGTGTCAATTCTGGTGGTGTCACCCCACTTGCAATAAAATTCACATAATCAACATACCATAGGGCTTCACCTGAGGTGACTGCTAATAGCTGCTTGTCGAGAAATGTTTCTTTGATTGACCCCCTCCCCCAGCTACGTGGCTCCGATTTTTGAGTTGGGACAAGTGATCAGCAACTTGATTTTCTGTCCCTTTTCGATCTCGGATCTCTAAGTCAAATTCTTGCAGGAGGAGGACCCAACGAATCAGCCTCGGCTTGGCGTCTTTCTTCTCAAACAAGTACTTGATAGCTGAATGATCTGTATAGACTATGACATTTGTCCCCACTAAATAGGATCGAAACTTGTCAAACGCCCACACCACTGCAAGCAACTCTTTTTCAGTAACTTTTAGTTCATCTAGGCTAGATTCAGAGTCTTGCTCGCATAGTAAATTGAGTGAAAGATTTTGTTTCTCCTTTGCCCCAAAACAGCTCCGATTGTTATATCACTTGCATCGCACATCAACTCAAATGGTTGCTCCCAATCCGGAGCAACGATAATAGGTGCAGTCACTAACTCTCCCTTCAATTCCTCAAATGCTTTCAGATAGGCATCATCAAACTTGAAGGAGGCATCTTTCTCTAGGAGCCTGCACAAGGGAGAAAAAGCTTTTGAAAAATCTTTAATGAAACGACGATAAAAACCTGCATGGCCCAAGAAATTGCGAATGCCTTTTACGGAAGTCGGTGGGGGAAAATTTTCAATCGCTTCCACCTTTGCTTTATCCACCTGCAACCCATTTTTGGACATATTGTGCCCCAGGACTATACCTTCACGTACCATGAAATGACACTTTTCCCAGTTTTACAAGGTTTATCTCTTCACACCTGGCAAGCACCTTATCAAGGTTCGTTAATCAAGTATCAAAAGAACATCCAAACACAGAAAAATTAGCCATGAATATTTCTACAGATCTTTCAACCATGTCAGTAAAAATAGCTATCATACACCTTTGAAAATTCGCAGGTGCATTATAGAGACCGAAGGGCATACTCTTGAACGCATACGTGCCATAAGGATACGTGAATATGGTTTTCTCTTGGTCCTTTGGGGCTATAGAAATCTGATTATACCCCGAATAACCATCCAGAAAACAGTAGTATTCCTGGCCAGCTAATCTATCAAGCATTTGTTCAATAAAGGGGAGGGGAAAATGGTCTTTCCGGGTGACATGTTCAGTTTTCTATAATCTATGCAAATCCTCCACCCAGTAACACTTCTTATAGGGATTAAGTCATTATTTTCATTAACCACCACAGTCATCCCCCCTTTCTTAGGTACACATTGAACGAGGCTTACCCACTTGCTATCTGAGATTAGAAATACAATACTTGCATCAAGCCACTTAATCACTTCTTTTCTTACTACCTCTTTCATGATTGGATTTAGTCGGCGTTGTTGCTCTACACTTGGCTTGTGTCCTTCCTCCACTAGGATTTTATGCATGCAGAAAGCTGGACTAATGCCTTTAATGTCAGACATTGTCCACCAAAATGCTCGCTTGTGCTTACATAGCACTCTCGACAGCTTTTCTTCCTGCAATTTAGACAAGTCAGAAGAAACAATAACAGGTAAAGTGTCAGAACTACCCAAATAAGCATATTGAAGGTGCGGGGGAAGAGGTTTAAGCTCTAATTTTGGAGCTTCTTCAATTGACAGCTTCGGAGAAGGCCCACTTGGCCTGTTAAGAAGCTCAAACAGGTGTGTTCCCTGCATGTAAGCACAAGTTGTATCTAGGATATGCATCATCTCTTCAACGTCATCATCAATCATCAAGCTACCGAACAACATGAGTGATTTTTCTAGAAAGTTTTCTAGATATACCCTTGTGTCAAGCAGTTGCTAATCCACCTCTACAACAGATATCATAGAAAGCTCCTCATAGTGGCGGGGAAGTTGGATTTCTTTATAGATATTAAAGACTGCTTCCTCGTTGTCCACCCTCATAATCATTTTTCCCTCTCTCACTTTAATTATTGCATCACGAGTAGCTAAGAAGGGTCGTCCTAATATGATTAGAACTTGTTCATCAGCCTCAAAATCTAGAATAATGAAGTCGGCTGGGAAGATGAATTTCCCAATCTGCAGCAGCACATCTTCAATCACTCCTTCAGGGTAGGCTATGGACCTATCAACTAATTGCAGCATCACAGTGGTGGGTCTTGGAGCTCCCAAACCCAATTTCTTAAACAAGGACAAAGGCATTAGATTTATGCTCGTCCCCAAATCAGAAAGAGCACGACCCACGTCAATATTACCAATTTGCACAAGGATGGTGAAGCTGCCAAGATCCTTAAGCTTTTGAGGAAGCTTGTTTTAGACCCTTGAAGTGCACTCCTCAGTAAGTGCAACTGTCTCGAACTCAGTCGATTTCCTCTTGTGAGCCACTATATCTTTTATGTAGTTAGCATACTTTGGAATTTTAGGAATTACATCAATCATTGGAATATTTAATTGAACCTGGCTTAACATAGAGAGAAATTTGATGAACATGCGATCATCATTCTTTTTCTGCAATCTCTGGGGGAAAGGTGGTGGTGGCCTTTCAGCCTCCGCTGGCTCTGAACCTGTATTATTTTTCTTTGACTCGTGTATTGCCTTAGGGATCAGCTCCCCCTCAGGTATAGGCTTGTCCTTTTTCTTCTTTGGCATTTGTTGGGCACATGTTACTCATATGACTATCACCATATAGTTCACAGCAAATAGACATCTATTGTACATGTTGCATCTGTTGTGTTTGTTGCATTGACATTTTGTTCATCTGATTTGCCAGCTTTGCAATATCTGCTCTCATGGCTGAGAGGTCATCGAGCTCGATCAACCAGGCTGCTTTCTGTTTAATTTGTCTTCTTGTGTCACCCTCTCCTTGCCAATTATGATCATTAGCAGTGAAGTTATTTAGCAAGAGTTGAATCTCACTATATGGTCTGTCCATGCAACTACCCCCACAAGTTGAATCAAGATTCATTTTTGATGTCTCGACTAGCCCATCAACAAAAGTGTGCCCTAATACCTCATCAGTCTGACAATGATGCGGACAGTCTCTAAGTAGCTTCGTGTATCTTTCCCAAGCTTGACGAAGCATCTCGCCATCCCGTTGTTGGAACCCAAGAATTTGGCTTCTCAGTGATTTTGTCTTCTTAGTGGGGAAAAACTTGATTAAGAATTTCCTTTCCAAATCATCCCAAGTGCCGATTGAGTTCGTGGGCTCCTTTTGCAACCATTCCTTAGCTTCCCCTATCAAGGAAAAGGGAAATAGTGTCAGCCTGGCATAGTCCTTGGAAACGTTAGGATAATTGTAGGTGTCCGTAGTTTCCAAGAAATTCTGAATATGCCTCTGCAGGTCTTCATGAGATAGACCCACATATTATGGACTGAATCAGTTGTACCATGTACTGTTTGAGTTCAAAATTCCCTATGATATCAGGCTTCACAATAGCCTGAGTCATATTAGCAAGATTGGGCCTTGCGGCTTCTATCACCTGACGCTCTTCATTACCTGCCATCTCTATTGGATGTGATTGAACTACGATGTCCAACTCTCTTTCTATTCTCGTTCTAGCTTCGACTTCCCTCCTCACTCTATGGAGTGTTCGTTCAATTTATGGATCTAGAGGAAGGAGGTTGTTTGCGCTTCTACTCCTCCGCATTCACGAGAAGAGCCTGCGTTAACACAAACAAGACAAGCTAAAAATTAAAACTTGAACAAATAATTAATAAGAGTTTAACTTAGTCAAATAGCTAATTTCTAAGTCCCCGTCAGCGGCGCCAAAACCTTTTTGCGACCAAACACACCCACGCAAGTATACGTGGTCGTCAAGTAATAAAGTAGTGAGTAGAATATCGTCCCACGAAAACTTATGATTAACTTTTGACAGATTCAACTCAATTAACTTATCAATTCAAGAGATTTATCACAACAAATATAATTAACTAAGTTACTACCTAAAATATCAATTAATGAATTAACTATGAAATCAACCAACACAGATAGCAATTTTGACTAACAATCAATAGGAGAGGATATTCCAGGGTCACAGACTACAATCGTGTTATATTCTTGGCTTAAAATGACTAAGTGATTTATCTAGATTATTGATTGACAGGGTTAATATTACTCATAAGAATCTTTCGAGTTCTTATTCGCCTATTCAAGTTAACTTAATGCCTATATGTCTATGGAATCAAGATTAACAAGAATGCATTCATAATTCCTAAGCAAGGCAAATAGGTATATGTCTATCCTAATTGCGATTCCGTTCCCCGATGCCTGGGTTCAAGAACATGCTCTATTTAATTCTATATGCAATCAAGATTTTCCACTTTCGAGTTCAACTCTAGATTAGTAGATAGTATTTCACTCTTAGCTACTCAGTAAAATAATTAAGAACATAATTAAATAAACAACCCAATATGATAAAATCAAATTGGTTAAATTAAACTTCAAATATAACATTCATGTTTCACCCATGACCCTAGAATAATAGGGTTCTTAGCCACACATGTTCATACAATCATCAAAAATAATATTTTCAAACATAAAATCAATGAGTACTAGAAAAGATATAGAAGAATTGATCAAATCTGTACTCCCAAGTGTGTTGCTCTTTTGTTTCTCTCCAAAAATCACGTTCTCCCTTCAAAATTGAGGTTAGACTTGCTTTTATACGTGTTGGGTAGGTCTAGGGTCAAATTTACTGAGTCCAGGTCAAATTAGGACAATTTCACGTCATCGGCGCTCTGGGTAGCGTCGGGTGCCCACCAAGGCGCTGCCCAGAAATACATACTGCCCCAGCGCCACAGGTGGCGCCCACCGCTGCCTGTGGCGCCTTCTCGATTTTGTCCAATTTTGCTCTAATTTTGTGTGTTTCATCCCCGATTACTCCTAAATCATTCCTACACGTAAAAACACCACAAATCAATATAAATGATCACAATTAACATCTAAAACTCATAAAACAAAAATAAAATATGAGGTGATATACATGAAAATACATATAATTTAAGCTACACATCATTTTGTATGGAAGAAAAACTACAATCGTCACTAAGATTTCTCTTTTCTTTGTTTTTTCAATTTAATTTCCTTATTAGTTGTTCCTTTTTCGTATCGTTTATGATTCAAAAAGTGAATAAAGTTGATTGTTAGAAAGCCAAAATATTTATTATTGTTTTGATTACAAAGATTAGTTTTTGGGTTAACATTCCTTGCATCCATTGGCAGTCGGTGGTAGAACATCTTCCACCGTTTGGAGAGTACACGCTTAGATGTAGGAGTACCTTTTTACCAATTTCTGCACCTTTAATGAACAAAAGAAAAATAGGTAGCAACAAGACAGAAAGATTTGAAGAAAAAAACATGTTTAGTACGTAAAATATATATAGAGTAGTGATTCCCTAAAGAAAAAAAAGGAAAGAGACGAGCCAAATTTATAAATATCGTCCACTTCGGTGGCAAGAAAGCATGTTAAGCGAACTTTTGGTTACCACAAAAGATCATGTTTTTCGCCTTCTCTTTCGTCATGCTAAACTCGCAGGCATTAGGCGTTTCAATTTCAATTTCCAACTCTTGTCTTTTTCTCCGAACTCTTCTATAAATATAGGGATATATACGTACCCAAGTATAGAAACTGTCACCTCTTTTCTTTACTCCTTCTTTAATGGGTCGATGCCACCGTCTTCAAGCTGCTCTCTTTCTCACTTGTTCTCTCTTCATAACACTCATTATTGATGCTAATATAATCTCTGGAAACAAGCAATCCTACATTATTAGAGTTCAAAATGACATGAAACCATCTGCTTTTTCTGATGTTGAACACTGGTATGGTTCCACCCTTAGAAGACTAAGTTCGAATCCTCTTAACTCTGCAAAATCCAACAGCATCCAAGTAGAAACCACTGATCTGGAGTTCCTTCATGTGTACAAAACTGTTTTCCATGGCTTCTCGGCAAGACTCACTGCAGAAGAGGCCCAAAAACTGGCAAGTCGCCGAGGGGTCCTCTCAGTTTTACCTGACCGACTTCGCCAACTTCATACAACTCGCTCACCTCACTTTCTTGGGTTGGATTCATCAGCTTCTGCTCCAGCTAATCTTGTATCCGAGTCTGACTCGGGTTCTAACGTTGTTATCGGTGTACTTGATACCGGTATATGGCCAGAACGACAAAGTTTTCATGACAAAGGCATGGGGCCAGTTCCATCATTTTGGAAAGGGGAGTGTACACAAGGGCAAGATTTTACAACAGCCAATTGCAATAAAAAGATTATTGGAGCTCGATACTTTACAGCAGGCTATGAGGCGAGCATTGGGACGATTATGAATTCCTCTACGGACATAAAGTCCGCTAGAGACAGCGACGGTCATGGAACACACACGGCCTCCACTGCAGCTGGCAGAGCCGTTGAGGATGCTTCTTTGCTGGGATTCGCTAAAGGGCTTGCTGTCGGTATAGCACCCAAGGCTCGAATTGCTGCTTACAAGGTTTGCTGGAAAAGGGGTTGCATGGATTCCGACATCTTAGCAGCATTTGATAAAGCTGTGGATGATGGCGTCAACGTTATTTCAATCTCTATCGGTGGTGGTGCTGTTCCTTACAATCTTGATCCCATAGCGATCGGATCTTTCGGAGCAATGGAGAAAGGTATTCTTGTCTCCGCTTCAGCAGGCAACGAAGGTCCAAGGCCAATGACGGTGACGAATGTAGCTCCATGGATTACAACCGTGGGTGCTAGTACTATTGATAGAAAGTTCCCTGCTGATCTTGTCCTAGGAAATGGAAAGAGAATCACCGGCGCATCATTGTATAGTGGTGATCCTTTGCCTGACAAACAGTTGCCGTTAGTATATGGTGGGAATGTTTCAGTTGGTATAAGAAATGGTGCTAGGCATTCTAGTAGCTTCTCTGCAGCAACATGCATGCCCGATTCACTAGATAAAGAGCGTGTGCACGGGAAGATTGTGGTCTGCGATCGTGGTGGCACTCCAAGGGTAGCAAAAGGAGAGGTCGTGAATGAAGCCGGTGGTGCTGGAGTCATTGTAGCAAATGTAGCACCCATGGGAGAAGGCCTAATTGCAGATGCACACTTGATTCCTGGACTCGGAGTTACCGAGTCAGATGGTAACATCATTCGTGATTACATCAACTCCAACAACAATCCAACAGCGACTATGGCTTTCTATGGAACTCAACTTGGGGTAAAACCGGCACCCGTAGTTGCATCTTTCTCCTCTAGAGGACCTAACGCGGAGTCTATTTTCGTTCTCAAGCCTGATGTCATCGCGCCTGGAGTGAATATCTTAGCTGCTTGGCCGGATGGTGTGGCACCAACTGAGCTGTCATCTGACACGCGACGCACTCAGTTTAATATTGAATCTGGAACATCTATGTCTTGTCCGCACGTGTCTGGTTTAGCGGCTTTACTCAAAGGAGCCCACCCGGACTGGTCACCAGCAATGATTCGCTCAGCTCTCATGACAACTGCATACACCCAAGATCAACAAGGCAAGATGTTGCTAGATGAAAAATCCTATAACGTTTCAACGGTGTTGGACATGGGTGCAGGACATGTGAATCCCGAAAAAGCCGTTGATCCTGGATTGGTTTATGACATAATAGTCGATGATTATTTGAACTTTTTATGTGCATCTAATTATAGTGGTAGGGATATTAGACAGATTGCTAGGAGACCATGGAGGTGCATGGGGGAGCATCATAAGCCGTGGAATTTTAATTATCCGGCAATCTCGGTGGTTATTGATTCGACTGAAGCACCAGGTATGGGAATTGTACAAGTGACAAGGACTGTCACGCACATTGGTGAGACTCCATCAACTTACACAGTATTGGTGACAAATCCTAAAGGTGCGACTGTAACTGTAACACCAACCAAAATTGATTTCAGAGGAAGGGGTCAGAGACAAAGTTATGTTGTTCGCATTAAGGCTGAGAATTTGGCGGTGACAACTCTAAGCTCGCTGGTAGAGGTGGGCATGTTGAATTGGTCTGACGGGAAACACCAAGTGGTTTCCCCTCTTGTTGTTGTTTGGAAACAAGGTTTATGAAACCATGACATCAGTGGCTCCCATTATCATGATTCTCAAATAATGAATTACTAGCCACCTCATGAGCAAGAGAGAAGAAACAAATAAGGTACGACGCAAAAGATGAATCGATTACTTGACGTATGATATGAATTTATCAGATAATGTAGTTACCGTGTTTACAGTTCATCTATGTTATGTGTGTTGATTTAAATGTTTTAGTACATGTATTCTGCAGCTAAAATTTTAGTTGAATCTTTGTCCTTACTTCTGATTACCGTTTACCCTTACAACGGATAACAATTAAATTTTTTCGTGGTTTTAAAGATATGTGTATTGATTCAATACAAATAATTAAAAATATTAGATAAACGTGTTAAAGATAAAATGAATAATCAACCAAATTGTAGTGTTACAGTCTGGCTCGAACTTAGGTTGAATAGTAGTTTCGCCCTCGATCGGACCCTTGGTTCGAAGCCAATTGTGAATGAAGAACAACAATAAAGTAAGAACATTTTAATAAGTAGAAAGCAGAAAATGAATTTGTATTGCCATGGTTTACGTGTTACAATGTGTCTTATCAAAGAAAAAATTCTCTTTCATATAGTAGGAGAGTTTCATCCCTAGTACAAGTATAAAAAAGGTAAAAATCCCTCTTTCTCGTTAAATACTGATCCGTAACTGAGATTGGGCGAGATCTCCATAGTGATATCCGGATAGGCACGGATATCACGACCCTCTGTTAGTCGTGCGTAACCGTTTTCCATATCTCCCGAGGTCCTAGAGCTCGTTCCGGTCTCGGGGAGCGTTGCTTTATCACGCCCGACGATGAGCACATTGTTCATCTTTCATGGATATCGGTACAAAAGGCTCCCAGCATCGATTTCAACCTCGGGTGTTCGTGCCCTCCTTCCGTCTTCTTTTCCGGAAAATCAGGGCATGCATTACCCCCGATTTTACCTGTATACAGATAGTCGCATCGTTTTCCGAAGAGTAGGTTCGACGGATCGATGAGAAACGAATAGATAAGCCCCGATTTCTTCCCTCGTACGTTGTAACTGAGAAGACGGATAAGTCGAAATATCCCATCAGTCACGCCGTTTTAACTTCTGACACATGTCGGTCATCGGCTAGTTGCCTTTGAATGTGAAATGTTGCACATTGATTGCATTTTCCCCTATAAAAGCTTCAACCTTTTATATTTCTTTCACTTTCCGATCCTAACTTTTATCTTCGAATTTTCTAACAACTTTTAACTTTCTCAAATCTTCATACCATGCTTCTTGAGCCTTCATAGCTTCATCTCTGGTTTTCAAACCTTCATATTTGTTCTTGAATTTCCAACCCAGATCTTCATATCTTCATCTCACCTTCACACCTTCATACTCTTTCTTCAAATCTTCATATTTTCCCTTCAAGTCTTCATACTTCCCTTAAAATCTACATATTTCCCAGATCAGCTAAAGCTTCCAAGTTAGTACCTTAGCAGGCTGCCCCTTCATCTTCCCACCTGGCCGTAGATGCCGAAGTGGCTCCAGAGCCCCCCATGAAGAGCTTCATACCCGAGGGTTGTTCTATCGGGGATGACTTCAAGGTCGAGAAGTAGCCAACAAGACTGAGGTGAGGGATCATCGAGATACATATGCTTTGTCGCTAAAGAAACCTTACTCGTAGTCCAAGTAGACTGTAAGTGGGAGGGTAAGGACGTGGTCGTCCCCGGTCCCAATAACGATATAACCACTCACGTGAAGGAGTATCTGAGTGTTTACACTTACCTCTTTCACGGTTGCCCCTGTGGATCCCGTAGTTCTTGCTTTCTGCAAGAGGTACGAGGTGTGCCTTGGGCAAATCCACCCATCCTTCTGGAGGATTGTGATCCTCTTGCGCCACTTCGTAAACAATATCGAGTTTCCCCAGTTCACCCTTGACCACCTACTACGCTTGTACAGTCCCCAAATCTTCTGAAGGGGACTGATCAAGCTCGTCCGCCGAGCAAGAAAGGCTCCTTCTTGAGCATTGACGAGGATCGGGACCGAGGTTTGCCGGGGAGGTTTGTTCGGGTAAAAACGAAGACCTGATTCCCTCTGAGTTTCTGTCGTTCCCTGAGGAGTGAAACGCATCTCGTAGGTATTGTCTTTCTTGGGTATTTCTTCCTTTTTATTTCTTTTTCTCATCGCTTGTGTCTATGGTCATGCAATTGTTGCCCAAGTTCCAGATGCAATTCCCAGATTCAAGGAGTGGATTGAGGGGATTTGTAAGCAGATGCATTACTCCAAACGCGCATGGCGCAAACTTTCGAATGGAAAACTGGAGGCCCATTCTCATGGTGAGGTTCTTCCCTGAAATAGTTACCATCACGCTCTTAATGTATATAGTGCTAACTTTTCCTTTATTCTTACAGGTATACCTAAGACCACAGAACTTAGGCCGGTTGATGAGGACGAAGATCCATCTCTGTCTATGGAGAACTCCATCTCGGGACAGCCTGGGGTTGCCACAAAGGAGGAGAAGAAGAAAAAGACAAAGTCCTCGGGTTCCTCGGACCCCGAGGGGAAGAGGAAGAAGAGGGCGGCCACCTGGGCACGGAAGCTCAAGAAGAATACCAAGTCCGGGCACCGGACCTTGGCTATCTCTAAAGGCTCAGGGATGAGCCCAAAGAAGATGACATTTTTGTCGCCCAAGGATCGACCCCCATTGGGGAGCAGGCGATGACCGATAAAGGAGACCACGAGGTCGATCCCCTTCAGGCTCGGGAACCTAAGGGGGAGATGGCGGTTGTGAACTCCCAGGAAGTCGCTCCCATTTTGAAGGAGGCAATCGATGTCATTGACATCATAGAGACGCCCTCCTACACCGAGTCCATGCTCGAAGAGGCCTAAGCGGGCAAAAAATAGTCAAGTCTGAGAGTGCATGGTTCAGATGATCCCTGGTGCAAGAGAACAGTCGTTCTTATAGTCCTGGAGGATTGCTCGGGTCCTATCTGCTCTGATGGTCCTAACCAGCTATCTTTGATTCCTGGTGACCGAGGAGGACCAGGAAAAGATGAACATGGTGGGTACGTCAAGTCTTTTCAACAAGGCGCAACAGGCGCTGAACCGAGTAAGGCGCCATCACTTTTATACCCCTTTATGAAATCCACTTAAGTTTTGATGTCTCTTACTATTTTCGTTGTTTTACAGGCCTCAGTGCTTCAGTTTGAAAGCTTCCTCCGGTACCAATTTGAAATAATCCAGCTTGAGTTTGAGCTCAATGAGCAGGTCCAGAATAAGGACATGTACAGGCTTCTTACTGAGCAACAGGATAAGGCCCTTAAAGACCTCCCCATTTTCAAGGCTGAGCTGGAAAAAGCTCAAAAGGAGGCCTCGACCCTGAAGCAGGAACATGCCAACCTTGTTGAAAAGGTAAAGGTCTTTGAAGCTAAAAATGAGAAGCTAGTCGTGTTGAGTAAAAATACAACTTCACAGGTCCAACAGAAGATTGACTTGATCAACCAGCTCCGGAATACCTCGGTACATGCACCTGCTCTCGTCACCTAGCACATGTGTGACCCCAATACATCGCATATAACATAGTTCCAAGGGTTAAATACCCTAAAATCAAAGTTTAGATATGTTACTGCCAAATCCAATACCGAGCAAGCCAAACAACACTATAAAAATACTATCCCGCGCAAATCAACCTCCGAACGGCTCAAAACTAGCTAAAAACAACTCAAAATATCAAATAATTCCTACGGAAACAATCCTAAATAATAAAGGTCAAATCTTTACACATTTACTCAAAGACAACCAAAAAGTCAAATCAGGTCCTCACCTCGAAACTCGACAAAAGTCACAAAATCTGACAATCCATTAAATTATGATTCCAACCATACTAATTTCACTCAAATATGACTCCGAATCAATGTTCAACCTTAAAAATCACTTTAGGAAATTTTAGACAAAGCCCCCAATTTCACTTTTTAAACGTTCAATCAAATGCCAAACCAAAGATGGAATTACAGAGTATAATCAAAAACGAGTATGAAACATTTACCCCAATCCATGTGATAAAGATCTCCTCCAAAATCGTCCAAATCTGAGCTCCATAGCTCAAAATATGATAAAATATTTGAAACCTTCGAAATAGACTACTTATAATCACTGAACAGAAATACACACCGGAATCGTGGGATTTCCTGCGCGATCGCTAAGAATAAACGCAACTACCAACAAAGATTCTCTACACGTTCAAAATGTTGGCCATACTAACACGATTACCACAGACTCCAACACTCAACGAATGTGACCTAGCTTACGCGAACGCGATTAAGAAGTCCCCAGCTCCCAGCTTTCAGCTCAGCTATATGCGAATATGATGCCTCATATGCGAACGTGAACAGTAATCAACATAATCCTAAGCGAGCGCGTTCTTCATGACGTGAACGCGAAGAAGAAAATTACCCAGCTCAAGAATTCCACTACATGATCGCGAGCCTAGCTACGTGATCGTGATGCTCTGCAGGCACACCAACAATCAGCAATACAACAACCATCCGAAATGACCCGAACCACGTCCAAAACTCATCCGAGCCCCTCGGGACCCCGTACCAACTTACCAACAAGTTCCAAAACATAACACATAACTATTAACAACATCAAAATCATGAACCACACCTCAAATAAAACTTTATGAACTTTCAACTTCAAAAACTCATGCAGAACCATATCAAATCAACCCAAAATAAACTCAAATTTTGCACATAAGTCCCAAATGACATAACGAAGCTAATCCAATTTCGAGAATCGCAATCCGGACCCGATAAAATCAAAGTCAACTTCCGATCAAACCTATGAACATTCCAAACCTTTTGCACAAAATTCAAACTTGGTGTACTCTTCTAACTTAAAGTTTCCTAGTTGAGAATCATTGTTCCAAATCAATCCTGAGTCACCTATAAAACAAAATCGATAATTCACACGAGTAATAATACATCATATGAAGCTACTCAAGACTTCAAAAATCTGAACGGAATGTAAATGCTCAAAATGACCGGTTGGGTCATTACATTCTCCCCTACTTAAACATGCATTCGTCCTCGACCGTGCCAAGGGTCGTTCCAATCCATCAAATCACTGTGTAGTTTCACTATGCGCATACCCGGGAGTGATATCACGCCACACCAATCCATGTAAGTCTACCAACTCAACATAGCCGAAGATTCTTCCTTCAAATTTAGTCCACAAACCTTGGAAACCCAATTTCCAACATCCGAAATTATTACAAGACCCGAATCTCGTATCTATACAATGTGTAAGTCTGAACAAGCTGTACGAAGCCATAACCATAGCCCAGGATGTAATCACATGATACACCATATAACTCAGATACTTATAGCAATAACTTTCGGCTTCCATAACTGCTCAATACAAACTCGGTACCAATACCAAACTTCATATCAAATAAAGCATTGTTCTATCACTTTATTTACTGCCAATGATGAAATAATCATGAAGAAACTCATAACCACTCATCAAATCAACAAGTCATAGAGCTCTCTCGTCTGACAAGAACCATAACCAATTTCTAAGCCGATTAGTGACATTATCCTTCCAAACATACCGTAATCAAATCCGATAGAACCCATTCTAGGTCCAATGAACTCATCCCATCAATTATAGTTGCTCTACAGACATGCTACACCAGTACCAGTTAAAGCCACAAACCGTGCAATTCGTAAACCAATAAGCAACAATTCAAATGTACTCAAACATGGAAAAATGATTCAAATGAGAGAAATATCTTGCAAGCTCAACATGTATCACCACAAGCGTCATCCTATGAACCCATCACACACAGTAGGACCAAGACACACGAATCTAACACGAAGGAGCATATCCTAACATGACTTTGCCACAATGCGTGACCCAATCCAAACACCGATCCACATGGAATACCTCGAGCCATAATTCTCCAAATCAAAAACATACAAAAATCAACAACAAATGTCCGAAGTGTATGACCATAACCATGGAGAAATGGATATCACAATATACCTCAAATGGGAAAGACCATAACCAAGGAAAAATCAACCATTCACACACCCAAGAATCATCTTGTTTCAATTTCGCCACAAGGCCCACAAAAAAAATCATCTTGTGAGCAAATAACCATAAAATCACAATCCCACGTTGTAGCATAACAGAGTAACACATAGAACCTATCAAAACATGAATAAGCTCACTCTAACTGAATGGCAAACCACTCAACAATGGCAGTGCTTAGTAAACAAATCCGACCTGATATAGAATACATATCCTCAATAGGTCTACCTATGGCCTCCAATCAATTTCGATCCTCCTGAAATAGATAGATAAACCTCCCAAAGATCCGCTGAAACCTATCCATAAAACATACCATTAGTTTTCTAACTCAGGTCATATCTTTTGTCACGACCCAAAATCCATAAGGTCGTGATAGTGTTGGACATCATTGTCAGGCAAGCCAATCATTAATTAATTAAAATAATTTCTGATTTTAACATTTATGAAAAAGCATTTCCTTTCACTTTATTACATATTAACTAAATAAAATATGTTCAGTGAATACAATTATTTAAATAGTCCTATTTTAACAAATATATCCCAACACATCCCAGAACCCGGTGTCACAAGTACATGAGCAATTTCTAAGAATTTTACAATTTCTACAAAGCTTGTCTGAAATACAAGTGGACAAGGAAATTAAAATAATGTAATACAGTATGAAGGAGACTCTGTCAGCTCCGGATCGCCTACGGATGATGCAGTTCGCCTAAGTCTCCAAATCCTCCACATCGCTATGAAAGTACATGTGCAATAAAATACTCAACAAGTGTAGCATGAGTACAACAACAACGTGTAATCAGTAAGTCGGCCGCCTAACCTCAGAGAGGTAGTGACGAGAGGTCAAATTAGACACTTGCTAAAGGTCAATTTAGAACATTTAAGTGTGACAATAAGCATGATTATCATAGGCAACTTATTAAAATCAGGAATAAATATTATCAACTCCGTTCACATTTAACACTTTACATCTTCGTCATATTAATAACAATTAATCAACGAGAAGGAGCAACTTCTTCCAAAATCTTTTTAATAACTTTAAATCTCTGTCATTTCAATTGACAACTTAAAATTTCAGGCCAGTATTCAAGCAAAAATCATAGCAACTACGCAGTAAACATCATGCGCAAGCAATGCCGAGGGTCGAACGGCACGGACCAACAATAATAAATTTTGCACTGTCGAGGGTCGAACGGCTCGAACCATAGATGAATCTATCTGCCCCGCTCGCGAGTCGATCATGCAACACGGTTATACATACAAATAATAAGTCTAGCCTACTTGCGAATCATACATGCGACTCTGGTGCTTATATGTACACATATCCACATAATAAATCCGTATTTTTATCAAGAAAGCAGTTTTCTCAGGAAAGTGGTAAAATTCTTCTTAAAGGAACATGAGCTATAGTTCTTAAACCTTTGTTTGAAACTCATTTGCCAAGTTTAATGATATTCCATAATATAACTCTACCAGGTATACAATTTTCCACAAAGGAATCAATTACCTTTCTAGATGATTAAGAAAATGAACTCTAGTCTTCTTCAGATATTCAATTACGATTTCGATTATATTAGCAGTTTAATATTTCATGCAGGATTACAGGTACAACACATAAGGCATGCTAGTGGGTCCTAGACTACCCGGACAAGGCATAATAGTAGCTATGCACGGACTCCCATCACTTCGTGCATATGTAGCCCCCGAAGATAATAGCACATACTTGATTAATTCACCTAGGGGGACAATTCTCCCTCACAAAGTTAGAAAGGAGACTTACCTCGCTCCGAAATTCCATAAGCGGCTTCCAAGCCCTTTCGACGACTCCGACGGACGCACAACGCCCCAAAACTATCCAAATAATGGCAAACCAATGAAAATATACTCTAATATTTGTAACAATTCCAAATTATATAATTTTCCAACCCCACTTAGTAAAATGACCAACAATGCCCTCGGGCCCACGTGCCCGGAATCCAAAATTTATCAAAGATATATTCTACCCATAGATTTACTAGTTCAAATATACAATTTACTCTACATTCCATGTTCAAATTCATGGCTAAAACTCCAAATCACCATTTCTAGGTTTCCTTCATGATTTCCCAATTCTCCTACTAATTTCCATGTTTAATCCATGCATATAATCTTGTATTTAACTTAGAAACATGAAGGAGTTACTTACCTTGACATTGCATGAAGAAATTCTCTCTTTGAAACCTCCCAAGATCGTCGAAACCAAGAGAAAAATGAAGAAATGGCCAACAATTCCCGGTTTTTAAAACATTCTGCCCAGGCCATTTTTCGCACCTGAGATCCATCACTCGGACCTGTGACTTTCCTCAGCTCCCAACTTCGCACTTGTGCCCCATAACCCGCATTTGCGACCTCGTAGGTGAGGAAATACCATCGCACCTGCACTCCCAGCCGGACCATCAATCCTTTGCACCTATGGTGCCATAGTCACACCTGCGGTAAAATCCTCGCAGGTGCGGTCACAGCAGATGACAGCAATTTCCAGCCTTCTTCAAATTCTCAACTTGATCCGTTAACCACCCGGAATCCATCCGAGGCCCCCCGGACCCCGTCCAATTATTCCAACCTGTTCCAAAACATAATGCGGACTTGTTCGAGGCCTCAAATCACATCGAACAACATCGAAATCACGAATCGCACCCAAATCCCAACTTTATGAACTTATAAATTTCCAACTTCTACATCTGATGCTGAAACCTATCAAATCACGTCCGATTGACCCAAAATTTTGGACACAAGTAATATTCGACATTACGGACCTGTTCCAACTTCTAGAATCGCATTCCGACCTCGATATCAAAACTTCCACTTCCGTTCGGATTTTTCAAAAATCTTCAAATTTCTAACTTTAGCCAAATGACTTCAAAATGACCTACGGACATCCAAATTCACTTTTGATCGCGCTCCCAACTCTAGAATCATCATACGAAGCTATTCCCAGACTCGGAATCAAAAATGGACATCAACATCACTGAAATGCGCTTCAATCCAAACTTAGGAAATTTCTTCAAAAATGCTGACTTCCACAATAAGCATCGAAACACTCCCGGGTTATCCAAATCCCGATATGGACATTATGAGTTCTTGCTAATGTATTTTGGGCTGACCAATGCCCCAACAGCGTTCATGCATTTGATGAACATTGTATTCCAGCCCTATTTGGACTCATTCGTTATTGTATTCATTGATGACATCCTGGTGTACTCTCGTAGCCAGAAGGAGCATGCTCAGCAGTAGAGAGACCTTTGACATTAGATGTTTAGGCCTTAACAGGCCAGCTTATGAGATTGGATATTTCGGAGCCGAGTCGGATATTGGCTGGCATGGTCTCCAAGTCTTCTCTTTATGACCGTATCAGGGACTGCCAGTATGATGACCCCCACTTGCTCGTTCTTCAGGACAGGGTCCGGCGAGGTGATGCTAGGGATGTGACTATTGGTGATGATGACATGTTGAGGATGCAGGGCTGGATATGTGTGCCTAATGTAGATGGTCTTCGAGAGTTGATTATTGAGGAAGCACACAGCTTGCAGTATTCCATCCATCCGGGTGCCGCGAAGATGTACCAGGATTTGAGATAGCACTATTGGTGGAGGCGGATGAAGAAGGATATAGTTGGATTTATAGCTTGGTGTCTCAACTGTCAGCAGGTTAAGCATGAGCTTCAGAGACTGGGTTGCTCGCTTCAGAGATTAGATATTCCGGAGTGGAAGTGGGAGCGAATCACCATGGACTTTGTAGGTGGGCTCCCACAGACTTCGAGGAAGTTCGATGCTATTTAGGTTATTGTGGATCGGCTGACCAAGTTCGTGCACTTTATTCCTGTTGGTACTACTTACACTTCAAAGTGGTTGACTGAGATTTATATCCGAGAGGTTGTTCGCCTACATGGTGTCCCAGTGTCCATCATTTCAGATAGGGGTACTAAATTTACATCGCACTATTGGAGGGCCGTGCAGCGAGAGTTGGGTACTCATGTTGATTTAAGCACAACTTTTCACCCTTAGACGGACGGAGAGTCCGAGCGCACATATATTAGAGGACATGTTACGTACTTGTGTCATTGACTTTAGGGGTTCATGGGACCAGTTTCTGCCGCTCGTAGAGTTTGCATATAACAATAATTATCAGTCGAGTATTCAGATGGCTCCGTACGAGGCTTTATATGGGAAGAGGTGTAGATCTCCGGTAGGATGGTTTGAGCCGGGTGAGGCTAGGATCTTGGGTGCATACTTGGTTCAGGATGCATTAGATAAGGTGAAACTGATTCACGGGCAGCTTCACACGGCGCAGTCTAGGCAGAAGAGCTATGCGGATAGGAAGGTCCGTGATATGTCTTTTATGGTTGGGGAGAAGGTTTTGCTGAAGGTATTTGATAAGTTGGTATTTTACCATCTTATCTCCTCTTAATACTTAATCTTTTGTGTAATTTTGTTAAGAAATTAAGACATTTATTGATGTTTATTGGTATATTTCAGGTGTCAAATGATTTAGAGATGATTGTGAAGAAATCGTGTGAAAACAAGTCAAAAAGGAGCAAAAATGGAAAATAGAGGTCTGCCCAGTTTTTACACTATGCGATCACGAATTATTATATGCGATCGCATAAGTCCAGGAACTAATACTATGCGATCGAGGATAGGTAGTTCAAATGCATAAGGGAGAGAGAGGCTGATGAGCAGCTGGACAAATGGCCTATGCGAACGCACAGGGCTGTATGCGATTGCATACTTTTGGGAAACAATTCAGTGCGAACGCTGGCCCTCTATTGCGAACGCATAGGGTAGTTTCTGGGCAAATGTTGGGCAGTTTTGGAATTTCACATTTTTATCCCCAAACCATTTTTATACACGACCTAGCAGATATTTTCAGGATCTTTGGCATTGTTTTAGCATTTTTTGAGTCTTGAAGACAAGAGAGAACAAATTTTGAAGCTAGGGTTTGCACACACAATTGGGTTTTGAAGACTTCAAGCTTGTGGTTAAGGATTTCTTACCCATTTATGTTTATTTCTTCATTTCTTGCTTTGTATTGAATATTTAAGTGTGTAGTATTTATTTCCAATACTAATTCTTGTTTATGGAATTATTCATGTTTAAAGTGTGGATAAAATACCTTGTTGTGCTTATGTATTGAATGATGTTTATTTATTTATGAAGTGAGTTAGTGTTTCTTTAATTATTCTTGTTCTTTAATGTTTCCAAAGGGATTAGCTAACCCTAGGACTCGCCCATTAACTCCGAATTAATTTTTAAAAAGATAATTTGGGGTTGAGAAAGATTAATTAACAAGAACTTGAGGTTTTAACCCTCATTTTTGAACTACTTGTAGCCATATCTGGGTATGCTTAATATCTTAATGGGGTTAGGAATAATTTAATTAGGAAGTCTTGTTAGTCTTTGGAAAAACTAATTAAGAATTATTATTCGTGGCTAATTAATATAAACTCGCTCATAACTGTAAAATCGTGAAATACATTGGATCGTTACTTGAGTGTAATTCCCAATGCATTCATTCTTGTAGCCATTGATCATTTTACTTTCTTTCTAGGTTTGTTTACATTTTCACATTTAGATATAAATATTTTCTAAACCAAAATTTAAGTGTTTGGCATTGCGCGATAAGTGATAATTCTCTTACATTCCTAATCGCCTACATATTATTCTCTATGGGATTCTACCCCAACCTAGTTGGGTTATTATATTTGACAATCGACCGCTTACACTATTTTAAAGTGTAATTTGAGCGTATCAAATTTTGGCACCGTTACCGGGGAACAATTTGGCGTAATTTAGGTTGTTTGAGAAATAAGCATAAGTTCTTTGGTCCAAACTTGTGAACATTTGTGTAATTATTTTTCTTACCTTGGTATATTTTTCTTATGTGTACTTGTTTAGTTTCTTAATTTTTGAAAAAAAAAATGGCATCATATAATGAAAATTGGTCGGATGGTAGTTGTTCATACTTTGATGACCCTTGTCCTTATTGTGGAGGATCACACTTATGACAAAATTGTTTAAATTCTCTCAGGGATGGATTGTGCACACAATCTCAAACCCATGAGTGGAGTATTTGTGATAGGTGTGGTTGCCAAAATGATCACTGGTATGATTGTGATTATTTGTCTGTCCCTTCTCCAAGCCCCCACTATGATGATTCTACTTTTTGTGATGAGAATTTTAGAGATGAGGAAGTGGAGGAAATTGAGCATGGCCGAAGTGGGGAGTTCAAGCTGATGTTGGAGTGCTTAATGAAGAAGGAAACAAAGAGCAAAATGCTTTGGAGGAGCTTTTGGAGAATAGCCTCCAAAATGAATTGGCACGTGAAAGGTTGCACTCACAAATGGATGAAATGATTGAAGCCTTAAGGATTCAAAAAGCTTGTGAGTGATAGCCAAGAACCTTCCTTGGAGGTTGAAGTTGAAAATCCTTCCTTGGCACTTGATCAAAACCAAGAAGAACTCTTGAATGCTCAAAATGACAGGATGATGCTCATGTTGGAGGCCATTCTTGAAAATGAGGAGAGGCACAACTTTGCACTCGAAGAATTGAAACATGATGTGACTCAAAATGATGAGCATATCCGCACTTTGGAGGATCAAATGAAATCATTAATGGAGGCTCATTATGCCTCTCAATTTGAAAGTGTGGAAGGAAGCCAAGAAGAGTCCAATTCTGAGGAAGAAAGTGAGCTTTACTTTGAGGAATCAAGACTTGAACATCCGCCAACCGACTCCATGAGTATTATTGTTGCCAAGAAAAATGTGGGATTAGATTCAACCGATGTAAATAAAAATTTGGTTGAAATTGACTCTAATTTGGGGGAAAAAGAGGATGTCAAAATACGAGAAAAATTGCAAGTTGAAGGCTTGAAGTCACATTCCAAGCATTTTTCAACATTGGAATTGTGTGGTGAGATGGGAGTTGAACTACACGAGTCAATGAAGTATTGTGAGGAGGAAAGACTAAGGCCCTACATTTTACAGTTTGAAAGAACAACAAGGCAAAATGACATTCCTCACATGAAAGACAAGAAGTGCAAAATGAAGAATTTAAGGATTGGCTTGATCATCTAGTTACCACCCCCCATCGCTCGTGGTCACAAGCTTGATTCCAAGATAGGTGCCCAATTCATATCGTCCAAGTGGTGAGAAAAGTGGTAAAGTTGACTTGTGTCGTGCCACGACGCTAAATGCGGCGCTTAGTGGAAGGCAACCCATCGTTTTCAAAATTTTTAGTCATTTTTGAAATTTTCTTCTATAAAATAGCTTCTTATATAGTTTCTAACCAATCTGTCAAGTTTCAAAAATGGAGTTGATTTGAGCAGGAAGGGGTGAAGGGGAAGCCAAAAACAAGTAGTTGGTCAAAAATTGCAGTGCAACACACTGTTGCACTACGCGATCGCCGCATAGTAAATGCGTTTGCATTTCAGTAGGTAACAGTTACACTATGCGATCGCATAACTGCCAAAGCCATCGCAAATTTTCTGGGATTTTTGCACTGTGTGATCGCCACTGTACCCACACGATCGCATTCCTTTAGGTAAGTGAAAAATAATTTTAACACTGGAAGCAACCCATTCACCCACTCTTCTTCCCAAAACAAAAATTCTCACCCCTGGTTCTCAAAAATCATCCAAACGGTTTTCTCTCTTCAATTTCACACCCCTAATCCAGTTCAATCTCTCAGGTACTTTGTGTATAAAATGGCCTCGGAAAATGTTGAAAATTTTCAAAATGTGCAAGAGTATGCTCCCCCAGCTATGGAAGAAGAGTATTTTGGTGCGACGAGATTCACAGCGACTGAGTGTGAAAGGAATTATGACAAACTCATGTCAAAGAGCATTATCAAAGAAATAGGCATCCATTTAGACAACCTTGATGCTAAGATTCCAGATTTTTTTCGGAGACTGACTGCTAGTGGATGGATGTGCTTTGCTCCTGAACCAATCAGAGTGAAATACACAATAGTTCGTGAGTTTTATGCCAACACCGTGAAGACAAATTTCCAGGGGGAAGTACTCACTTTTGTCAGGGGCAAGCAGGTCGACTTTGGCCCTGAGGTAATAAATTCACACTACAGGCTTCCCAATGCTGACAATTAGGTATATAGAGCCAGAGGAAGAGAGAGAGAAACACAATGGTTGGTGGAGAAACTTCATGATGGGGTGCAACCGACTTAGGAAAGAATATATAAAGGGGTTGATTCTCATGAATTCATTGCGGAAGCTAGGATTTGGCTATCCATTATGTGCTAGGATTGTGCCAGCTAGACATGAGACTGAGGTGACTCCTGACAAGGCATTGATGATTGCTGCCATTATGGATGGTTTTCCAGTGAACGTGGGCCAGCACATTGTGAGTGAAATTGAGGAAGCATGCAATGGAAGGTTTAGAAGCCTATTCTTTCCCTCATTGATCATTCAGTTGTGTTATGATGCTGAGGTGCTACCGAGCCTGACTGATGTTGAGAAGGACCCTGCTGTAGCAATCTATCCATTGCTTCGAAAATGGCCAACTGGCGGGAAGACGAAGAAGAAGAAGAAGAATAAGAAGAAGAAGAGAAGGATTGTTGTGTTATCTCCTTCATTTGGGCAGTTTGATGAGTCTGCCGAGGGATCCGGTGGTGCCTCCACAGCTACAGGATCACATGACCCCATGACTCCACTTCCTTATGGACCCCCCCACTATGCGCCACATTTCCCATCAGATCTATGGTGTAGATGCTCATGCGACAGCTTGTCGCAGGTCTTCCCTCTGGTCTATCTGGTGAGGGCACTTCGACTGGGTCTGGTAAGAAGCCACAGACCTTGGATGATGTAGTGCTGGAACAAAAAGCAATCAAGAACAGATTAGAGTACATGAGACATAGACAAGGAAAACATGAAAAGCGACAGATGAAATTCAAGGAGCATGAAAAGAAGAAAAACAAGTTTCTGTCGAGGATGATGCACAAGCTAAGTTCATTCTATGGCTCACAGGATTCTGAGGATGATGATGATGAGGATTTGGAGCTCAGATTTCCCACCACCTCCATCTCCGAGTGATGCAGTTTCAGGGAGCACCTTCTTGATTTTACCTTGTTTTGATCAGCTGCATTGGGGACACTGCAACACTTTAGGTTGGGGGTGGCTCAAAATTTGATCTATGTTTGTAGAGTATTATGTGGAGCATGATATTTTTTTTGTTTTTGTGAACTTGTGGATTGGTTGACATTTTTAGTTTATTAGTAATATTTTGTTAAATTAGTTTTCGTGTTTTTATCTGTGTTTATTTTGGTTTTTATTTTTGTTTATATAGTAGTATTAATGAAACTCCTTGGTTTTTCTTTCTACCAAGGTTCTTTTTCAAGAAAATTATTTGTGTTGAACCGGGTGACTTTTTCCTATGATGGATGGCGTGACAACTTTCTTAAGGGATTAGTCTTGTTTAGATTTTTTTTAGAAAGTAAATATTTTTTTACTAGTTAGTTTAGTAGCTAGTTATGAATAAATTGATTTTTGGGGTGTAATCTTGCGTCCACAAGCCAACTTGTGACTTGTTTGGTACCAATATGATTTAAACATGGGCATATGAAGTTTTTGATATTTAAAATAAAAGAAATGTATATATATATAATGAAAATGAATGATTAATGTAGTGTTCCTTGTTGTGAAGCTTCTTAGGCTATATGTGACTTCCTTGAGATTCATTGGTTTCAATTGGATTTTGGATTTGTATTCCACTTGAGTTTTTATGTGCCATGTGTGGTGAGCTTTAGTTGTAAAATTCTTTTGCATCATTTTTGGTCTAGAATTTTCTCGGAATGTGCTTTAAGGCAAAATCCTAGACTAACTTGGTTTGTAAAATGATATTAGACTTTCCTTGGACCATTATTGTGCCTAAATTTCCTACCCGTGAATATTTTCCCTAGTCAACCCTTTTTTAGCCTTTTTGTTTTTTCTTTGGCAAGCATGTTACAAGCTTCTTATTGATTTTATTGTGGAACCATATCTCCCTAAGTAATTTAAAGTATGAATATAGGCTAAAAGCCTAAGTTTTGGGGGTGGAGGTGGAAAAAGTTGCAATGTGGAGACTTCTCAAAAAGTGAAAAGTGTTATAAAAAATAGAAATTAAATGAAAAAAAAAGAAAGTATGAATAAATGGAAGACTAGGTGATTAAAAAAAAGAAAAGAGAAGAAAGAGTGAAAAAATTCTTGAAGGAAGTGGACTTTGATTGTTGAAAAGTGTAGTGCTTAGGGAGTTTCTGAATCACTCTTACCAAATTGTGCCATACCTTAACCAAAAGCGTAATTTACAACCCTTTAAGTCCTAATTGATTTTGAACCAAGTATGTCTACATTAGTGGATAAATACATGAAGGGCAAGCCTACGGTACTATTTGTGTGCATTTGAATATCTTTTTCAGAGAGAGAGAGAGTTGAGTCTTTCCATTTGACATTCCATTTATGTTTTGAATTGAAATTTATGAGTTTGGGATTCTCTCTTAAAGTGTGAGGGCACATGAGACTCGAGTTGTGAGTTTAATCCCATTTTGAATTGGGAGGGATGAGCGATGGAAGACAATTGTGATAGAGAGGCAATTTTTGAATCTTTAGTGTCATGAATTGGTTGCTACTTTGGTTAATGTAGTGTTTGAGCTTTTGAAAGTGAAATAAAATGTGCAAAAAGTTAGTGATTCATATGCCTTGGATTAATTGTTGGTACCAACCGAAGTCACTAGATTGTGCTTAAATTGACGCTTTTTGACTTGAAATGATATTTGGTATGCCATTGAGCTTAAGTGATCATATTATTGTAGGATGTTCTTAGTTTTTAAGTTTGGGGGTTTGATAAGTTGGTATTTTACCATCTTATCTCCTCTTAATACTTAATCTTTTGTGTAATTTTGTTGAGAAACTAAGACATTTATTGATGTTTATTGGTATATTTCAGGTGTCAAATGATTTAGAGATGATTGTAAAGAAATCGTGTGAAAACAAGTCAAAAGGAGCTAAAATGAAAAATAGAGGTCTCCCCAGTTTTTACACTGTGCGATCGCGAATTATTATATGCGATCGCATAAGTCCAGGAACTAATACTATGAGATCACGGATGGGTAGTGCAAACGCATAAGGGAGAGAGAGGATGGTCAGCAGCTGGACAAATGGCCCATGCGAACGCACAGGACTGTATGAGATCACATACTTTTGGGAAACAATTCAGTGCGAACGCAGGACCTTTATGCGAACGCATAGGGTAGTTTCTGGGCAAATGCTGGGCAGTTTTGGAATTTCACATTTTTATCCCCAAACCATTTTTATACACGACCTAGCAGATATTTTCAGGATCTTTGGCATTGTTTTAGCATTTTCTCAGTCTTGAAGACAAGAGAGAACAAGTTTTGAAGCTAGGGTTTGCACCACACTTAGGTTTTTAAGATTTCAAGCTTATGGTTAAGGATTTCTTACCCATTTAAGTTTATTTCTTCATTTTCTTGCTTTGTATTGAATATTTAAGTGTGTAGTATTTATTTCCAACAGTATTTCTTGTTTATGAAAATATTCATGTTTAAAATGTGGATTAAATACCTTGTTATGCTTATGTATTGAATGATTTTTATTTATTTATGAAGTGAGTTACTGTTTCTTTAATTATTCTTGTTCTTTAATGTTTCCAAAGGGATTAGCTAACCGTAGGATTCGCCCACTAACTTCGAATTAATTTTGAAAAAGATAATTTGGGGTTGGGAAAGATTAATTAACAAGAACTTGAGGTTTTAACCCTCATTTTATAGATTCTACCTAGGACTAGGATTGGACTACTTTTAGCCATATCCGGGTGTGCTTAATCTCTTAATTGGTTTAGGAATAATTCAATTAGAAAGTCTTGTTAGTCTTTGAAAAAAGCTAATTAAGAATTATTATCCGTGGCTAATTAATATAAACTCGCTCATAATTGTAAAATCGTGAAATAAATTGGATCGTTACATGAGTGTAATTCCTAATGCATTCATTCTTGTAGCCATTGATCATTTTACTTGCTTTCTAGGTTAGTTTACTTTTTCGCATTTAGATATAAATATTTTCTAAACCAAAATTTAAGTGTTTGGCATTGCGCGATAAGTGATAGTTCTCTTACATTCATAATCGTCTACATATTGTTCTCTGTGGGATTCGACCCCAACCTAGTTGGGTTATTGTATTTGTCAATCGACCGCTTACACTATTTTAAAGTGTAATTTGAGCGTACCAGTATTACCCATGAAGGGTGTTATGAGGTTTGGGAAGAGGGGCAAGTTGAGCCCCCGGTTCATTGGGCCTTTTGAGGTGCTTCAGAGGATAGAAGAGGTGGCTTATAAGCTTACCTTGCCACCCAGCTTGTCGAGTGTGCACCCAGTGTTTCATGTTTTCATGCTCTGGAAGTATATTGAAGATCCTACCCATGTTTTGGACTTTAGCACGGTTCAGTTCGAGGGTGATATGACTTATGATGTGGAGCCGGTATCCATTTTGGATCGACATGTTTGAAAGTTGACTTCAAAGGATATAACTTCAGTGAAGGTGCAGCGGAGAGGTCAGCCTCTGGAGGAGGCCACCGGGGAGACCGAGCGGGAGATGCGGAGCAGATATCCACACCTATTTGAGACTTCAGGTATGTTTCTAGACATGTTCGAGAACGAACATTTGTAAGAGGGGGAGGATGTAACGATCCAGCCGGTCATTTCGAGACTTATAGCCCGTTTCACCCATTTCTGCTTCTTTTTATGTAATTCAGCTATATTTTGTTATAACGTGTTAGTTGGTTCGGGGCCGGAGTGGTTTCAGAGTGAATTAAGACACTTAGTCTCTTTGGGATAAGCTTAAGTTTGAAAAGTCAACCGAATATTGACTTATGTGTAAACGATCTTGAATTTAGATTTCTATGGTTCGATTAGATCTGTTAGGTGATTTTGGACTTAGGAGAGCGCTCGGAATGTGATTTGGAGGTCCGTAGTAGAATTAGGCTTGAATTGGCTAAAGTTAGAAAATTGGCAATTTTGGTCAGCAGTGGAAATTTGATATCGGGGTCGGAATGGAATTTTGGTAGCTAGAATAGGTTCGTAGTGTCATTTGTGATGTATGTACAAAACTTGAGGTCATTCGGATGTGGTTTGGTAGGTTTCCGCATCGTTTGCGGAATTTGGAAGTTTAGAAGTTCTTAGGCTTGAACCCGAGGGTAATTTTGTGTTTTGATGTTGTTTTGAGTGTTTCGAAGGTTCGACTAAGTTCGTATGTTGATATATGACTTATTGGTATGGTTGGTTGAGGTCCCGAGGCCCTCGGCTGTGTTTCGGGTGGTTAACAGATCAATTATTGGTGTTGGGAGATAGCTGGTTTACCGTTTTCTGAAGTTGCTGGTGTTTTCCGCACCTGTGAAAGGGGAGCCGCAGGTGCGAGGTCGCAGACACGTGTGGGAGTTCGGAGGTGCGAACAGTTTTGAGGTAGGTTAGGTCCGCAGGTGCGTAGGAGAGGTCGCATCTGTGAGTCCGCAGATGCGGATAGGTGCCTGCAGAAGCAAAATTGGGGAGGTAAGGCATTAGCCGCAGGTGCGAGGTATTTTTCGCACCTACGTGGTCATATATGCGGATATGGAGCGCAGGTGCGAAGTTGGGGGGTTTAATAATTTTCCGAAGGTGCGGAGGTTCTTGCGCAGATGCGGCACCATAGATGCGCATATTTAGCCGCAGGTACGAAAGACCTGGGCAAAAACTATAAATAGAACACTTCGCGAATTTTAGTTCATTTCCACCATTTTCAAATTCGGATTTGGAGCTTTTGGAGTTATTTATAAGGGAGATTCTAGGGTTTTCACTTAGGTAAGTTGCTTGGGCTCTCATATTCCTATCTATGATGTTTTCCAATTGTATTATCATCTAATTAGTGGAATTTAGTGGTGAAAATTAGGGGTTAGGGCTTGGGATTTTCGGAGAGTTTGATTTGGGCATTTGAGGGACCAAATATGTCGGATTTTGGTAAATTTTATATGTATGGACTCGTGAGGGAATGAACTTTCTAGTTTTATAATTTTTGTGGGATTTCGAGACGTAGGCCCAGGGTCGAGTTTGAACCAATTTCGGGTTCTTGGTCTAATTTGTTAGTTTTTTATTGTGGAATTCATTCCTTTAGCGTATGTTGATAGTATTGTACTAGTTGTGAATAGATTCGGAGCATTTGGAGGCCGAATCGAGGGGCAAGAGCATAGAAGAATAGTGATTTTCTCGGTTTGAGGTAAGTAACGGTCTTAAATCTGCTCTTGAGGATACGAAACCCCGAGAAATTCATATGATGTTGATATTTAAAGATGACGCACATGTTGGGTGACGGGCGTGTGAGGGTGCACCAAGTGGGATTGAGACTTGGTCTGTTCTGGTAGACTGTAAAGTCAAATACACCTTTGTTATTACCCGTTCACTCTTGTTTTCGAGTTATTGGCTGTCTTACATGTTAGAAACCATGCTTATGTTATATGGAAACCCTGTTGGGACCTGCAATTGTCGTGAACTTGTTGTATTGACTGTTAAATTGTTGTCTTGTACTTGGTCATTGTTTACTTATGCATTTTATCCCAGCTCTCTCCCATGATCTCATTTGTACTTGTTATAGTCTTTGTTTGGGCTGTTGTTGTGATAATTGTGAGGCTGGAAAGGCTAGTGACTGATATAGGGCCTGAGTGCCAGGTTGAGAGCTGTGTGAGATATGTCGGACCGGACTGCGGGCCGCAGTAAATGTTGGATCGAGTTGCACGCCGCAACAAGCCTTCGGGCCATGATATTGGATCGGGCTGTATGCCACAACAGTACTTGGATCGGGCTGCACGCCGCAGCAATATATGGATCGGGCTGCACGCCGCAGAATTATAGCGCTTGGGCTATAGGAGCCCTTCCGAAGTGTGAACATCGTAGGTACCTTGATTGTGAGTATTGAGGTTGAGAGCCGAGCGATTGAGCTGTCAAGATAGATGAGTGACAGTAGCCCCTGGTGAGGCTGTGCATTGCTTTTATTTATTGATGCACATTGTTGCCGGTCATTGCTATTGTGATGTTTTGAAGAACTTATACTCTTTCACATGAGCTTGAAACATTTTGATTTTAGAACACCGGTTTGAAAGCATGCCTCAATTTCTTTACTGAAATTTCTGAAAAGAACTGTATTATGTGTAGCTCGACTTTGTTTTATCAGTTCCTTATTTAATTCCGTTACTTACTGAGTTGGAAGTACTCACATTACTCCCTGCACCTTGTGTACATATTCAGGTGAGTCCATTCGCAGAGATCGTTGAGTCCGTGCGCTTTGGGTTGTCGGAGACTAACGAGGTAGTTACCGGCGTCCGCAACCCTTGATTTCTCATTTCTTTCTATTTTGGTATTAGTGGAACATTGTAAACCTGGATGTTGTTCCGGTTTAGATGCTCATGACTTAGTGACACCCAAATGTCGGGCTTTCTTTTCCGCATTTTTATTTCGAGTTGAACTCCTAGTGAAGGTCTATAATGAATAACTTTGAAATCATCTCTTAAAATGAAATATCGAATTGTTTTGAAAATGTATCGACTTGCCTAGTACCACGATAGACGCCATCACGATAGAATTAGTTTTGGATCGTGACACTGATTGTTTCAGAGAGTCTGGAAGGTGACATCTTCCCATGAAATTGAAAACTACCAAAAACACATATAAAAGCATCTGTAAGAAGAAGATATTACAACCCCAATTAATACTCCAGCATTATTCTCTTGGTTTGTTGTTGAAGACGTTAGATGAAATAGCATAAATATCTACACGTTCACAATCATAAATTTAACTTGAAATATCAAGCTAGCGAGAAAAGTATTTCATGATGACTCTGTAATATCTTCTCTTGGGACTAATAAACTTACAATATAGACAGCAACGAGAAGATTCAACCTACCAATTCGATTAGTAAGAAGCTTACAGTCCTGTAAGTGAACAGTCTTATATTATTTTCACCATAGAGGTCTGGCCTAACACATTCATGCACACACTTCTGTTAGACTCAAGCCTTTAAGTTATGGTCTTCTTTATTCTCTCTCCATTTTCCCACCAGATAAAAGACAACTCATGCACCATCAAAAACAAAGTGTTAACCTTAAATGCCACAATAGTCTCCATCTTAATCACCAGAACGCTAAGTTCTAGTTTATCTTCCGTCACATGTTACATCCCTCCCCTAAGCCCAATAAATTTAGAGTTTGGTTTCACATTTTAGCAGATTATTTAGAGAATAAATGATAGAGACTTTTGGGCTTTCTTTTAGAAGAGAAGATCTAAGGAGGCTTTTAGCTTACTTAGACCAGCTTTTTAGATATAGAGATTGCTAAATTGAACCACCGAAAGTCGTAAACCTATATGTCTAGTTGGAAAGTCAAGACTCTCGACATATTACTAAATTTCAATCTCTGTTCCCAAGTTTATCCATTTCAAAAGTTTTTATCAAATCTCAAAGCATTCATGAAAAATATAGCATCATCCTTGCCCTTGCATGTAATTGGCTCATTGGATGGTAGGACATGTTGGGGTGCAGATTGTCTTTAGTGCCACCGAATGGAGATTGTGCTACTGTGTTTTCTGCATTTAGTTTTTCCTTTCTTGGATGCTCTTTAGGACCATCAACATTTCTATCTACTGTTTCAATGGATTAAAATTTTCTTTTTTCTTGAAATTTCTCTTGAACCACATATTCGCATATCTGTCCTCTGACAATTTACTCTTAAACATGAACAAATAAAGAAAAAGAATCTCCATTTACAGTTTGTTTCACAGAAATTGCAGTACAGGATACAGAGGCAATTATTTAAAATTATCTGACAACTTACTCAATCCAGACTCCATACATTATAGAGTAAAAAGAACACTTTCAAGTAAAATTCTAGCCAATAATATTTGTCAGCTTCCAATAAGTCTCCATGCTACCTTAGGCTCGGCGATGGATAAGAAGTTTTCCTCAATCACAGTAATCTCCCTCAATTTCATTCAACATGAATAGAATAATAAAGCCTTGAATCACATGTAAGCATGAATCAGTTCCAACATATAATAAGAATAAGCAAGAAATCTACAAGAGCGGGCAATGAAACCAAGACTACTACAACAGTTATCAATGCGTTGATGGAATTCTAAAAGTCTGGCAAAATAGAGTACCAAAAATAGGTTAGGATAACAGGGCTTTTCAAAATCATAAAATGGCTTTGTATTTCACGAAAATAGTACTCAATTGACTACACATTAACATAACACATGAATTCAAGATATTGAAATTTTCATTATTGTGGAGTCCTAAAACAAATCAGAAAGTTTTGGTTCAAACAATTGGTTAAATATTGAAATGTTCGATTTTCATAAAACCAACAAATGAATTCATCAGAGTATAACAAATCCTTTTTTGCTTGAATTCTTGTTATGTATGTTATACCCTTGAACTTTTGTGAATCAGCATGTTGTTAATTGTATCTTTGTCTGTTTTGATGTTATTCTCGAAGCTCCATCTTTCCTAGGTAGCTGAACTTGCCTAAGTTTAACTTTGATTCTGACTCTCAAGCATGTTTACTCCAATGTGTGTTCGAATTCATCTTACCTGCTATTCCCCTTAAATTTTCCCTGCTTTGCCTGCATCAGACCAACTCATGTATTCCAATAATTTAAAGGTGATAAATTCCTAATTATGGTGGCAGCCAATTGTGAGCTTAATGTGTATTCCCTGTTTGGTTCAATTGTGTACTGCTTGACTACTTATAGTCTATAAGATGAAATGTAACATCTAGTCTTTATGTGAAAATCTATTCTTTACCTATTGTGAATTCTGGCCCTCTCAAGTGTCACTTGAATTTCATATTCACCATGAATTCTTTAGACTTTGGAATGTTTATGTTATACCAACATATAAGGCTGCCTGCTGGCTGTCAGCCTACTTTCTTGTTTACTAAGTGTAATTGTCATTCTCTGACTATTACTCTATCGGACCTTCATGCCTTAGAGTCTCTTTTAGGCTAAATTTAGCTCATGCTTTATTATAATCTTGTGGTTCTGTAAACTAAGCATGTTCTTACCATGTTGACCTAAGTGATATTCCCCCTCATATTACATATGCTATACTCCTTAACTTGTTTTGAACCTATATTGTCATTCTGTATGCTAAAACTACTCTATTAAGGCTATTCTCTGATGATCCTTACGCTTGCATAATTAGATCCCCTGTTTGAAATTGCCTTAAGCTGTTTTTGACCATATTAATGTTCAAAACTTCTTTAGAAGTAGACTTTTATCCTATGATGAACAATCATATCCCTTAAACCTGTAAAATACAAGCATATACTCATCTTGTATGTAACCTGCCAACATGTCACATGAATTTTTCTATACTTTTTGGTGATAATTAGATTTACAGTCATAAGAAATAAGCGTGTGGACTTCCTTCATAGTTTAGTTAGTTCAACATATAGCTTGTTGCTTGTAATCATGTGTGAGTCCTTCGTTTGGGCTTTGGTGTCTGTTCTATGTGATGTTGGGCTTGGCTGACTTACTGTTGGTCTTAGGAGCCGGGTTTTGGGTCTACTAGAGCTGTCGAAGGCCCAGAGGAAGCACTGGGTTACCTGTACTAGGCCTATCATTGGGCCTATAATTGTCTTCTTTTGCAACTATTCATTTGATTTATATCATTTTATTTGGTCTGTAATAATTTATAATAATGAATGATGGGAAAATTAATAAAAAAGGGCTTGGATAATCTAACACTTGTATAAAAAGATAGAAAATATGCCTATAGGGTCTACATTCTTTATTTGCTATTTTGTTTAATTTGCTTTATTTCTGCACACTAATAGAAATCAAGTCTATAGGAATCACAAACACTTCACCCAACTTGTCTAATATTCGTACGCTATCTCAAGTGTGTTAGTAATTTCTATACTTGATTGCATGTCTACTACTGTGTACTCTTAGATAGCATGCCTATAGTAATCAAACGTGTAGATTAACTATTAGACAACATGCCTATAGGATATGTAATACACGTCTTCAATACTTTTGTTCATCCAAATATCATGACTACATGATTTTGATAAACTACTTCTGTTGTTTCCATTACACTGCCCCGCCTAGATGACATGCCTATAGGGATAAAGTATTATAAAACCAAGCTCGATTCTCAATCTTGCCTATAAAATATTATCACACGTCCAGAACGCATACCTATAAAGTTCGCAACCTATTAACTCTAAGCCTTCGAATAGTGTTACTGCCTCATTGCATGAACAATTTGGAGATCATGCCTATATGAGTTTTTAACGCCTTTAATCTGCGAATTCCTTAGTTTGAAACAACAACGCTTCTTGTACAATGCTGGAAATCAAAATCGCCTAGAAATTATGCCTATAAGATTGGACAAATCTAATGTGTCTTAGCTTTAAAATAATATCGCATATTCTGCATGTGTGCATTTATTGTTTATGTGTGAAGGCTAACTTGGTCCCTAAATTTTCTTTATGTGAAGTCCTATTTGTTTTGCATATCGCCTAGTTTTATCATTTTGAGCAACCTAAGTTAAGTCTAGAACCACCTAATGGTAGGTCCAAAGCCTCCTGGACCATAGGCATGGGACGAGTAGTGCACACATAGGATACTGTTTAGAATTGAATTAGAGCGCCTTTAAGTAATAACTTCAACATAGTAATTAGGTAGCAGGAGTAATAGTCTGTGCCCACTGAATAATATGAGCAACCCCTATCTTAAGGGAGTTGTGAAGTATTATTTATGTTGCACGGGTTGATCTTTTAGGTTAAAAAACTTAGGACCCCTCTTTCTTTATATACTTATTATTCACACTTAGTCATTTAACATAGACCAATGTAGTTGTACCTTTTTAATCTTTAAGATTTGTACCGGTCATTTATTCTTATGTGTTGTAATAGAGTCTTCAACTTCTATACCTTTCTTTTCTTATTTTATCACCTAGCATAATTATCAAATCCACATAAAATAAAATTCGGCCGAGACCCACAGTTATGGACCTCGAAGAGGGCCTAACACCTTTTCTTTGAGGTAATTTGAGTCCTTACCCGATCTTTGGTGATATAGACTAGTCAAACAGAGGTATTTTCAAATAAGTGCCCTAACACACCTTAAAATCATTAAGTTACGACTCTTCTCTTTTAATACCCTCCTTTAAAAGAGTTGTCACATGTCGAAACCCTGTTTCACGTGAAAACGGGGCGCGATGACGACTCTGCTGAGGACATATTTAGGCTCTTACCATATAGAATTTGATTTATGTGAATCACTTTCTTTATTTCCCTTTATTTGTGTAAATTTCTATGGCATGCACATCCCTTCCCTTATGTCCCTAAATTTGTTTAAATTACTATGGTATGTGCATTCATTCCCTTATTTTCCTTTATTGCTATGACATGAACGCCGTCTCCCCGTTTCGTTCGTCTTGTCTAAGACTGCTATATCATAACTCTCCCATACCTATTTCCCTATTTGCTTCGTTACTTTCTCGCACATTTTTCATGAGCTAAACTGACTTTTCTCTTTTGTCTTTCTTTTTTTTTCCTCTTCTTTTCATTTTCACCTTTACTGTGTTATTTACTGCTTTTATGCACTTTTATCATGCAAATACTTGGCAACGTGTTACTATTTCTGCATAAAGCATTCTCCATATCATACTCCACTCGTGCTTATTATCAACATAGCGGCACTTGATGAGTGTCCACGCTTTCATGAAATCACCCTTTTAAATTGGAAAGGCTTATTTGTGGTAGACTAGTCGATCAGTGGTGCAGTCAACGGTCCCCTGCCTTTCCCTCTCAAGTTTCCCACTTGAGAGTTCAGGTCTAGACCTTTCTAGAAACCACACTCCGATTTGAAACATACATGCGTCATGCTAAACCTAGTGCAAATTGAGACGTTATTGACGTAACAATCCGCTTAGATAAAACCTTATCCAAAGTCCGACGGGATTTCCACAATCTCAATTGACACTATCATATTATGCGCATTACTTGGAGAAAATGTGCCAACATGTTGATCATTATTGCTTAAGTAGTTGAATTTGGAGGGGGGAAGGGCTAACCTTTGTTTGTTTGCAGAAAATGAAGCACGAAATCCCCAGGTTCGGTATGGTAAAAAACATCCCGCCTTTGCTAATTGATTGGTGGGAAGACCTTGCACCTTGTAAATAGAAATCATGTGAGGAGAGTACTTGGTGACCTGCCATCTTTGTTCAACATTCGACTAAATAAGGAACTAATCGAGGCCGCTACCATGTTTTGGGATGAGAAAAGAGCTATTTTTTCGATTTGGAAATATAAAAATGACTCCTCTTTTGGAAGAAATAAAGGGTTTCAACAAGTTACCACGGATAGTCCGGGACTGCTAGTGCCAGAAAATGGCACTCCGTGCAGTTTTCCGAAGATATTGGTTTTAAGAAGAATGATGAACTGCTCTGTCTAAAGAAATCATACATCCCTTTTGTGTTTTTTTACGAACGTCATGGGCATAGCAAATCATATCGTCTTCATCATAATTAACTAGCCATTACTTCTTTAGGATGGGTGCATTGCTGGGTTTATGTTTTCATTGTCTGCTTTTTGGGGTTGTTGATATTTCAAATGGAGGGAGGAAGGATTCATACTTGCTTAGCCATGGTCGCCAGGACCTTAATGGATGGAAACGAAGGATAAACTTATACTATCATCCCAATGATCTTAGTTGAGATGTACCATGCTCTAGATCGGTGCAAGCATGGATTCAGACACTTTGAGGGTTGTAATCTATTGCTACAAGTCTGTCAATTGGAACACTTTCAGAGGGGTGAGTATCGTTAGCAGCTTCTGTGAAGGACACTCAATGATTACATAACTAATCATCACCCAAAGAAAATGACATTTATTCTAGACAGGTTTGCAAAGCTTGGAAATATTGTAGGTTGGGTGCATTTCTTCAGCAATCTGACAGACGAGCAAGTGCATTGGATGTTTGAATGGTTCCTAGTAGTGAGTTAATCATCTGATCAAAAGGGACTACTCACTTGGTACTGATCGGGCCACGAGGCATCTACCCCTACACTCCTATAAGGGTAATGAGGCAAGCTGAAAGAAAACAACGCACACCTCGGGTTACTAACATGGTTCAGTACAAGGCAGATTTCAAGGGAGATGTCATCCCATTCAAGTTCAAAGCGTAACACACGTGTAACCAAAAGATCGTTATGGAAGGAGAAACTATTGAGCCAGACAGGTATCATGCCGATCATATGTACCACTATCTATCATGGCTGGAAGACGACGTAGCTAAGGACGTCAAACCAAGAGTCAATTTGAAGGATGGGATCATAGATGAGGTGGTCGAGGGACACGTGAAGTACAAAAGTCTACGCAAAAGGGTAGTCAAGTCTGAAGCTAATCATCTGGAGCAGCACAAATTAAAATGGAGGCGAAAAGGGAATGGAAAGAGATTGCCCCTAGGTCGACAGAGAGATAAGAATACTTGGAGAAAGGACTGATGGAGCTAAAAGGAAAGACGAGAAAGAGACTTTGGAATTGTCAACGCATGGACGATGATGAAGGAGGAAAGCTGGAAAAAGCTTACTTATTGCTGGACATGCGCGATCTGGGAAACATGATTGATGGGGTCAAGAGAGCCAAGCATGGAGAATGTTCTTCAGGGACCAAATAGATTATGAGATGATGTTCTTTACTGCTTTCTAGTTTAGATTATATTTCGATGTAATAAGGTCTAATGCCATTAGTGACTTTATTATTATTGTCGATTTAGTGAAAGATTGTTTTCGCTTACTATCACACTAATGAGATGAAGCAAAAGTTGACATCAATTTTCTCCAAGTCAATGTGTCTGTTAGGCCTACCTCAGGCACAATGAGGTCCCCCAAATTAGGACGCGAACTATTGCATGACTTTTGTGAAACATGCTTAAATATTGCAAACACCCTTTTATTTTATCTTACTGACTTGGTTACCATTTTGTTTTTTTATTTCTTTTCTTTATTCCCATTCCCAAAGGTTTGTTCGTGCATATAGGAATCAACACCATACCACACTAGGACTAGAGGTCCTCCACCTCCTCCTCCTCCACCTAGCGACCCGAAAAGCAAATGCAAGGGTAAATAGAAGATGGATGATTTAAGTGGTATCCGAAAAGATAATGCTACTGTGGCAAAAAACGTTGAAACTTCAGATGGTAGAAGCACCCTAGGGAAGAATGAGTTAGTCTTACGTTTGGAGCAGAAAATCCTGGAGCTACAGGGCGAGCTTGAGCAAGTCCAAAATCTAGCAAACCTTTACCTTACTCTCAATGTTCCCGACATAAACCAGCAAAACTCAACTACTACAAAACAAACACCGCCACAAAACACACAAAATCAGAATCCACTGCCCATAGCTACGAAAACTTTCGCACCACACCACACCAGTATCATAATCCTGCACCTCCCCAAAACCATAAGCCACCACCAATACAAACCCCTCAACAAAATCACCATCACCCTACTCAATACCCGAAAACTACTACTTATCACACCCCCCAAAATGCACCACAACCTACTCCCAATCTCCAAAACTCAACCAACGATCACCCATATACCCAAGTTCCAAGAACTCATCAAAGCAATCTGATATATGTGGAAACCTTACCCCATACCCCGCAACAAATCTATACATACCTGAGCAAACTAAGAAGGACCTGCTCATTCAAAACATGATAGAGGAAATCAAGAAACTTACAGGGAGAGCCCAAAGTGTTGAAGGTGGGAAATACATTGAAGGTCTAAAATATGAAGATTTGTATATTCATCCAGATGTGGAATTTCCAAAGGGTTACAAACCTCACAAGTTCGAAATGTTCGACGGCACTGGTGATATGAAGGTACATCTAAGAACCTACTGCAACAAGCTTGTAGGAGTAGACAATAATGAACAAATCTGCATGAAACTGTTCATGCGAAGTCTCACAGGAGATGCATTGTCTTGGTATATCAGTCAAAACCCGAAGAAGTGGGAAGATTGGGTAAGTATGGCATCAGATTTCATGAACAAATTTAGGTTCAACACGCTGAATGCGCCAGACATTTTATATATCCAAAACCTCAAGAAAAGGCCAACAGAAACCTTCCGTAAGTATGCTACTCATTGGAGATCAGAGGCCACAAAGGTAAGTCCATCACTTGAAGAAGAGAAAATGAATAAGTTCTTTGTTAGAGCTCAAGATCCGCAGTATTATGAAAGGTTTATAGTTATCAAGAATCACAAGTTATCATACATTATCAAGTTGGGAGAGAGGATAGAAAAAGGAATCAAGAGTGGGATGGTGACTAAATTAAAGGCGCTGCAAGCCATAAATAAAGCCTTGCAATCGGGAGGTATCTCAAAGAAGAAAGAAGTGGGTGATGTGATGGTAGCCCAGAGCCATAGGTCTCCCCTCACACACCAAACACCTCCACCCACATATCAACCCTCACCCCAAATACAATACCCTACCACCACTACCATACCTACAACGCTCAACCTGCATATTACCATTCACCCCTACCCGCCCGTCAAAACTTACCAAAGCTAGGTCCAAATTCTAACCGCAGAACTCCTAGACCATACAATCTAATTGCTAAACCCATAGCCCAATAGTATGAGAGATTGAAGGCCACTAGTTACGTCACCCCTATTCGTATTGTTTCTGTTGAGAACCCTTCTCAGTGGATCAATCCCAAAAAAACATATGACTATCATTCAGGCATGAAGGGTCATACCATTGAAGAATTCTACACATTGAAAGAGAAAATTCAGACACTGGTTGACACTGAGGTTATACAAGCAAAGGAAGCTGCACCGAATGTCCACAATAACCCTTACTCGAATCACAGGGGTATGGGGGTGTACGTGATAGAAAGATATGATGAATGGGATCAAGAAGGGTCAATCAGACTCATTCGTGAGGGAGACAGTCCTAAAACAGCTCTGGTCACCCTTATGCCAGTTGTGGTACAAACCCAGGCACCATTTGAGGTCGAAGTAGCTATACCCTTCAATGTAATGGTAGCTCTCACACCATTTTACAATTTTGATGCCATCCCATGGGATTATATTGCGGAAACGAGAAGAAAGGGAAAATCCAAGATGGAAGAAACAGGTGCCACGCAAGGTATGACTAGATCTGGCATAGTTTACCCACTTGAGAAATTAGGAGGAACGAGCAAGGAAGCTGCACCTAAGCCGCATGTTGTTGATACTGGCACTAATGATCTTTGGAGGAAGATACAAGGAAGGGAATACTCCGTTTTTGACCACCTGAACAAGACTCCCGCTCAGATATCCATCTTATCACTGTTGCAAAACTCAGACGCCCACAAGAATGCCTTGATAAAAGTGTTAAGTAAAGCTTATGTACTCGTCGACATCACTAGCGGAGAGATGGCTAACATGGTCGAACAGGTACTGGAGAGGCAGGAAATTACTTTCTATGAAAATGAGTTACCGCCAGAAGGGTTGAGTCACAACAAGGCGTTACACATCACGATGCAATTTGAGGACAAGTTCATTGCTAGAGTCCTGATAGATGGAGGTTCGAGTCTGAACATATGCCCACTGACCACTCTAAAAAGATTAGGTAAAGGCTTGCACAAAATACGAATGGGAAGCATGAATGTGAAGGAATTTAATTGATTTCAGAGAGCCACTATTGGAGAAATCAAACCTTGATCTACAGATGGGTCCAACTTGGTGATGTTGAGTTCCAAGTGCTAGATATATCTGCTACTTACAACCTATTGTTGGGATGACCATGGTACATGTAGCTGGGGCGGTGACTTCCACTCTACACCAGGTTGTGAAGTTCGAGTGGAATCATCAAGAAGTGATCATTCATGGAGACAAAAGCAACCCTAACTACACTAACCAGACCGTTCCAATCATTGAAAATATGAGGAAATTGGGCGTAGAAACATATCACTGCATTGAGCGGGTTAACGTAATTGAAAAAAATTGATGGTGGAGCAATAAGATAGAAAGCATATTGCTGTGGACGGGATATGAACCAAGCAAGGGTCTTCGCAAAAATCTTTAGGGGATCACTAAACCCATACAACCATAGTATCATGGCGCGACCTTCGGACTCGGGTATGAATATACCATAAAAGAACATCAGGATTGGATACCGCCATGGGACACTCATTATTATCCGCTGGAACAACCCATACCACCTCTGTACCAGAAATTCTGCCAAGCTGACATGACCTCTGGATCCGAGGAAGATACGATTTGGGACGGTATAAGGAAGATATTTCTAGACGAGGAAGACATGGGCTGTAGTGTAATTATGGAGGAGGAGGAGGAAGACCTTACCTTCAGATTGTGGGAGGAGTTGTTCTCAAGAGCTGGACCGTTGCACCATCCAGGGCTTACTGAGTTCCTAGGTAGCCTGGAAAATTAGCATGACTTTTTTCAAATTGTTTTGAGCATTTAAGATATTTTCAGTATTTTGTTTTGGAATAATAACTCGACCCATCGAGTCGCACTTGTTGACTATTTTAAGTTTTATTAATGCATTATTGATTTTCGTATTTATTATTATCTTTCTACATTCTTTTCAGCATAATTATTACATATCCTGATGAACCTATTGTCGCGCCCCCTTTTCTCGTGAAATCGGGTTTCGATGTTTTTTGGGACAACTGCCTTCCTTTTGGGATGTGAGTATGGGATTTGAAGAGTCGCCACTTAACGGATTAAGGTGCGTTAGGGAACCTAGAGCAGTTAACTCATGAAACTAGTTTGCAAAACCAGAGATCGGGTAAGGGCTCGAAATTACCTTGAGGGGAAGGTGTTAGGCACCCCTCAAGGTCCACAATGGTGGGTCCCGACTGAACTTAATTAAGTGAATTAGTCTTAAAGGAAAATAAAGCAATTTAGACAACTATTATTTCAAAACATGAATTAAAAGGGGTCCTAAGTTTTTTAGCCTATAGGATCATTTCCATGCAATACTTGGTAACTTTCCCCAAGTTGGGGTGCTACACATAGTATTTGCGCACGGGTCATTATTTCCTTTAATACCCAATTACTATCTTTCAGTTGTTACTTAAGCGTTCTAGTATCTTCTAACTCGTGTCTTATGCGTGCACTATCCGTCCCTTACCTATGGTCCTAGAGATTTAAGACCTCTATTTAAGGTAGTTCTTGACTGACCTATGTTGCTTAAAATGAGAAAAATCTACGCGACAAAAAAATTCAGATAGGACTATCATGTAAGGAGCAAATAAGGGCTCATGTTAAACTCCACAAGTAACAACAAATGCACGCAGTTTAATCAGCAAATTTTATTAATTTAGGATCCTATAGGCAGGATATCTAGATGGGCATAAATAGAATGTAAGAAACCAGTTTATTAAAACGAGCATTGGGACCTACTGGCTTGCCTCTTAATTTGATTAAATTTTGAATCTGGGCAAATTTCAAGTAGCAAGGGATCTCAGTTTTTAGACCCAGAATTCTCAATAACCCTACAAGTTTGCTTAAGTGATAACCGGAGCAGAATTCTATGGGCATGGCATCTACAATTGTTAATTATAGACCTATAACATGGTTTCTGAGCGAGTTACTGATTTTAACTCATGAAAACAGAATTTATCTCTTTAGATCCTATAGGCATGCTTTCTAATATGCAGAATTAATTAACTCATATAGGCATGATTTCTAAGTGTTGAAACTGATTTGTTTATTTCCTAGAGACATGGTATCTCAATTGAAGAAAACTGATTTTTATATCTTCTATAGGCATGATATCTAAGTTGAAACTGATTTTCAACCCCTATAGGCATGAATTCTATTAATCACATGTGGGCAGATTTTTAGACAAGTCACCAGGAAAGTTTATTAATTCATAAAAATATGATCCTATATACATGATCACTAATGCACTTTGAGATGGGAAATATGTGTAGATCCTATGAACATGGATTCTAATGCAGAATTAACAAAAGACCTATAAGCAGTGTCTATAATATGCCGAAAATATGAAGATTCAGAGTCACCAACAGTCAGAAAAACATCCTATAGGCAAGGTCTCTAAATGAACAGTAACATACACATAAGGAACCAACACAATAGACCTATAGGCAGGATTTCTACCCGAGTTTGTTTTAAAAAAGATATATAAAAACTCCCCTAGCTTTTACTAATAACCCCAGATCTGTTTATTACAGAGATTATTACATTATTACAGCCCAATAATGAATAAATTACGCAGAAAATTTCTTATACTATAGAGAGCCTTCATAGGACCAATATTTACCTGGAAACCAGGCCTTCAAGCAAAGCAAGTCTGAAGTATACAGGTAGTCCATCCATGACACATAGAATTAGTTTCCTAGTGCGTCAAAGTTCCCAAGGGCCTCAGGGATCCCGGGCAATGCTCACACCAGGACCAAACTTAAAGAAACAGTTCATAAAAGATTGGAAGACCAGCCCCAATGTATCAGAGTTCGGAGGAGTCTCAAGGACCCTAGGTAGTGCTCACACTGGGGGTGGTAGGAACCTAGATAACTAACCGTAGAAATTTGAAAACCAGTACATAAGGGGTAAGAGGGACAGTTTGGAAAATAGTTTGGTTTTCAGAAGCAAACAGATTCAGAATACATGGTTGCAAACAAAGCTGTACCAGGAAACAAATGGAATCCATATTCAGCAAATAGTCTAAGCAGATTGGTATTTATTCAAACAAGATACTCGTACCAGTATTTAAAGTAACTAATAGACAAAATTAGTCACATATTACATGCTTTGTAGAACAGAGAACATAAAATTGATTATACATGGTTTCACATTATTGGAGATAACCTAGTTAGCATTATCACTAAGTGAAATCATGTGGTCATATAGCAAACAGAAACATGCTGAGGTTTTGAAATAAACTAACTAAATAAGCACATAGAACATAAATAGGATGACAAGAGTTAAAGCATACCAATTGAGAAGAAAGCAAACATGAATGTAACAACAATTTGAATCAAAAGAGTCTAGCTTTGGCTTTCAGCCGACCAGACAATGCAGCAAATCAGAATAAGAGAAAGAGAAAACTTGAGTTTTTTTTAGAGAACAGAAAGCTTAAGAGTTTTAGTGAGGAGGTTGTAAAAGGTGTGTGAGTTTGAGTGTCAGTGTGTGTGTCTTTTGAAATAAGAACAAAGAGAGGGTTTAAATAACACACGATAGAGTAAGACAAATAAGGTATGAAAATCAATTGCACACAAATAAGGTATGGGGATCACTCAATCAGTCAATTAAGGTTAATAGGAATCAATTAACAGGCAGTATCAAGTAAGTATCATTTAATTTAAGGAAGATCTCACACAGAATCAATTAGTTTCTAAGAATGAAGTTAAATAAAGTAAGAACTGATTCCATAATCAATTACAAGTTAGAGCACCAAATCAACCATCAATACGGGTACATAAATAAGGTAAGAGCAAGTAAGAATTTAATAAGGGAATACAAGTACTAAATTCAAACCCTAATTTAGGCAAATAGATCACTTAGCACTTTAATTGACATAGCTAAGGTAAACGGGTAAAGCGGTATAATAAATAGTCGAATAATTGAAACCCTAAGACATATCAAAGACATGGAAATGAAACTCAAGTAAAATCAGTCGAAAAAGTAAAGAAGAAAATTAGAGTTGAAAACATTTAAACATTTAAACATTCTTTGCAGAAACCCATCAGAAATCGAAACCCTAACATTTAGGGTAAAATAAAATCAGTTAACGATAAATAGCAAAAATAGAAAACTTTAAGAAAAAATATCAAACAAACTCAAAATCGCTTCAGATCTAAGGAGATCTAAACAGATTCAATCAGAAACAGCTAGGTTCATAAAAATAAACAAAGGTAAATCAAAATCTGGTTTGAACCAGAGATTTGAAACCATAAAAACACGAAAATACTAGTACTCATAAATATCGGAGTGAACATAGACAGATTAATCGAGAAATGAGAGACCTTGAACCAAATCTGGTTCGAATCCCTTGAGATTATACTCAAGTTACATGAAAATCATACAACTAGTAGAGGTGAGGCCGGATAAGGCATGAAATTGAAAGAAGACCCCATGAATTGAGGGAGATATCAATGACGGTGGGCTAAGGTTAGAAGGGGGGAGGGTGAGAGAGAAGAGAGAAGAGAAGGGATGGAAGGATGGTGGGTTGGGGGAAATGAAGGTAGGGTTTAGGTTTGTGTGTAATTAAAAATGGAAGGTTGATCATGGACTGTTGATCTTCTGAGATCAACGACCCGGATTAAATTATGCTGGGGCGGGTTATGGATATTGGGTTAGTGGTTATTGTTTTATGGGTATTGGGTTATAATAATTGGGCTGGGTTTCGGAAATTTAATTGAAAAAAGGCTATGTTTTAAATATCCACTTAATTTAATAAATATAATTTATATAAGTAATTAATAAATGATAAAAATGCTATTCATGTATGAAAAATGATTTAAAATAATTACTTAATATTACAAAAATATGAAAAGTCATTTTCGTGTAAAATAAAGTAATTATGCACACATGTGCTATTATTGCAAAGTCATTACAACTATAACCTAGATGTAAATACTATTATGCATAGAATAATTGAAGCTTAATAAATATAAATGATAAAAATTAGGCAATACAAATTATTATAAAATCATTTTTGATGCAATTAGTAATTATTTAGATAATAAAATGATGGAATAAATTAATTTAAAATCCTTTAAAATTACAGAAAATTATGAAAATATACTAAGTGATGCTCATGCATTATTTTGAATATATATATGTATTTTGAAAATAATATAGGAAAAAATTGGGTATGAATAGCTACCCCTCTTTACCCGGGAAGGATGAAAGAGTTGTCGGGTAAGGATATAATGGACAATTTTTGACCGAATGGAGTGATCTGAGAGGTATACGCCGCACTCTAGTTTCCGAGCTGCCTACATATCCCTGGTGTTACAAGAATCAAGCCGTATGTAGTTCTGGATCTATCGACGAAATATACCGATGAATTTATTCCAAGGACAGATACAAGGTTTCGAATCAGATGAAATGGTTGTGGTATGTGGTTAGGTTGCAAAATAATTTGAAGCATTTGGAGTGTGATTGCTCCTGTTGGGATAATAGTTACTCATTGGGTCACCTGCAAATCAGAAGATGTACTACAAGTATAGGCGTATAAGTTTGCGTAAATTAGACTTGATGCAAATTCCCTTCAGACCATGATAACTGTCTTTGGACGGTTGAGGATGACGTCCTTAGACCATGATGTCTCGAGCTATGAGCTGTGCGGTAAATGATTTGCAGGCCATGAAATGATGTTCTCGGGCCATGAAAATGGTGCCTCCGAACCATGACGCCTTTGAATAATGATGTGCAAGTTTGACAAATCCTCAAGCCATGGCATGATGTCTTCCGACTATGAGGATGGTGCATTCAGACTATGATGCCTTTAGATAATTTGGCTATATTTCAGCCCATGAGATGTAGAGACATGATGCTAGAAGCGATAAGACAGGGCTTAGTCTTGTATGGAATTGAGGGCAGAGCTTAGCCCAAGAGAAAAGAACAATGCAAGAGAGACATTGCTTAGTCTCGTGCGAGATTCAAGATAGTTCTTAGTCCCATGCAAAGAGAAGACACTGCTTGGCCTTATGCAAATAGGGAGGCAGCGCTTAGCCTCATGCAAGATTCTGGAAAGTGCTTAGTCCCATGCAAAGACAAGTCAATGATTAGTCTTATGCAAGTAGAGAGGCAGGACTTAGCCTCGTGCAAGATTCGGGACATGGCTTAGTCCCATTCAAATAGAAGGCGGTGCTTAGCCTTATGCTAATGAGAGGCGGGGCTTAGCCTCACGCAGGATCGAGACAAGGCCTAGTCTCATAAAAATGGGAGAGGTAGGGCATAACCTCATGCAAGATTGAGACAGAGCTTAGTCTCATGCAAAGAGAAGGCAGTTCTTAGCCTTATGCAAGCGGCAGGCAGGGCTTAGCCTCATGCAAGGTTTGGGACAGTGCTTAGTCCCATTCAAGGAGAAGGCAATGCTTAGCCTTATACAAGCGGGAGGCAGGGCTTAGCCTCATGCAAGGTTCAGGATAGTGCTTAGTCCCATGCAAGGAGAAGGGTAAGAGCGAAGTATTCTTAGCTGACAATGCGTTTCGTGCATAGTGATTGTGTTGTTGCAATGGTATTTGTCATGATGATATAGTCCTACATCCAAAGAAAAATTTGTGATTTTTTCGGGGGAAGGTTGGTTCGTGCCTTCGTCTGCTTGAGTTGCTCCGTTCTGTCTAAAGATCTTGTCCAAACTATTAGGGTAGCATTTTATAAAGCAAAGTTTCTTTTTCAAAATCATACGTGCATAACTTTCAAAAGACATAGTATTATATAGTTGAGAAATTAGTTAGATGAACCAGTAATTGTGACATAATCAGAGACATTGCGACTTCCTCTGCTATAGAATTTTGAGGGTCCTTCTCAAAATTCTGCCCCAGTTAACTAGATGAATTTTTTGACCGCTCCGTATGCCGCGGTTGACTGAACTTAGTTCAGAATTTTGAGGGTCCTCCTGAAAATTCTGCCCAAGTTTCTGATTGTGGGGGAAAATGGAAATTTTATTGAATTGTGACCGAACCCACAAGTCTACCTACATATCCCCTCTTAAACGGGAATAAGGTCGAGCGTAGTTCAATTTACATCATATGAAGAAGTATAAAATGGTTTACACATGGTGTCTTTTGACTGCATCTGAATTGATAGGCTTTGGCCAGATTTCTCCGTTCATCTCTGCGAGTATGAGTGCTCCTCCTGTCAGTACTCTATGAACCATGTAGGGACCTTCCCAGTTGGGAGACAGTTTTCCTTTGGCTTCATCTTGATGTGGAAAGATCTTTTTCAGCACCAATTGCCCCAGTGTGAACTGAATTGGCTTGACTCTTTTGTTGAAGGCCCTGGACAATCTATTTGATCAAGCTGGATGTGACACACTACATTCATCCTCTTTCCGTCTATGAGGGATAATTTCTCATAGCGGTTCTTTATCTATTCTACATCGCTGAGTTCGTCTTCTTGTATGATTCTTAAAGAAGGAATTTCTACCTCGACGAGAATAACAACTTCGGTACCATAAACTAGCAGATAGGGAGTTTCCCAGGTTGATGTGTGGACTATGGTACGGTATCCCAATAAGGCGACTGGTAATTTCTCATGCCATTGCTTGTGGTTCTCTACCATTTTCCTTAGTATCTTCTTGATGTTTTTGTTGGTGGCCTTCATGGATCCATTCATTTGAGGCATGTATGTTGTGGAGTTCTTGTGTTTGATTTTGAAAGTTTCACACATGGATTTAATAAAATCACTATTGAGATTGACGACATTGTCAGTGATGATGGATTCTGGAACTCCAAATCGACAAATGATTCGGTCGCGGACAAAATCCACAATGACATTCTTGGTTACCGCTTTGGAAGATGCAACTTCAACCCATTTGGTGTAGTGGTCGATGGCCACTAAAATGAACTGGTTCCTGTTTGAAGCGGTGGGCTCGATTGGGCCGATGGCATCCATTCCCCAAGCAGCAAAAGGCCAAGGTGAGCTTGTTACATTAAGCTCGTTTGGTGGCACCCGTATCATGTCTGCATGTATCTGGCATTGGTAACATTTATGAACGTACCGTATGCAGTCTGTTTCCATGGTCATCCAAAAGTATCCAGCCTTGAGTATCTTCTTGGCCAAGACAAAACTATTCATATGTGGGCCGCAGGTTCTGGCATGCATCTCCTTGAGCAATTTATAAGCCTATTTTGCGTCAACAAACCTTAACAGTCCTAGATCGGGATTTCTCCTGTACAGGGTTCCTCTACTTTGGAAGAAGTGATTGGAAAATTTTGGAAGGGTGCGTTTCTGAGTATGGTTTGCATGCTCTGGGTATTCTCCTTTTGTCAAATATTGAGTTGTGGAACAAAAGTTGGCAAAGATCATCACAAGTTACATTCATTAGTTTTACTGAAATTTAGGTCAAATGTAAATGCGATGTTCTCCCAATATACTTAGAGTTACGGGGTGTTCCACCCATCAAATTGAATATATATTTGTCTATTTTCTAATTCATTAAACTGTTTGTCAATACAACAATGGAGTAGAGAGAGATATGCATTTTTGCGAGACTGCGCAAGCTGCTAGGTGACAAGTAAGTGTGTCACCTACTTACTTAAATGAGATTCCAAAAATGGGCCAGTTCGGGTCGTCCAAAGAGTCCTTTTAAAGGCCTATTTCCTTCATATATTAGACTGATAATAGGGCATAATAACTAGGCATAAGCTCTGCAAAAATCCTCCTAAAAATTGCCCACAAACCCTAACTGATTTTATCTCCCTTTCAAGTTCTAATTGGAGGTAAAACCTAGAGTTTGAAGAACCAAGATTGAAGATGAGTTATTTTTTACTATTCTCTTTCATCCAATTTTTTCTTCTATAAATGCATGGTAAGTCTTTCTATTGTAAGAACTCATGGGACGGTGATCTGAAGCGGTGAGTTTGAGTTATTCACTTGTAGCGGACTATTTTGTGGATTGTTATGTGTTGTTGTTGGGATGCACATTTTACAACTGATTTTGGATTATTGAAAGAGGAAGGGTGTGGAGAAACACCACATAAATTCAGGGTGGTGGGCTGGTCATTCATCGTAACATTTTTGGGTTGTTTGACACTACTGCGGTGGTCATTTTCTGTATGAAGAGATTGGGACGTGTTAGGTTGTTTTGTAGTATTTTGTGGTGTATATAAGGTTGAAAAATAATGTAGACGTGTTGATATTGTTGTGTTAATGTGTTGTTGGTATTATCTTGAATTTCGAGGAAGTACGGATTATAAGGGAGATGCTGCCTGTTTAAATACAAAATAAGTTTGTCGTTCGAATTTTTGAAGTTTCCAGACAGATAGTGAGTCTTTGATCTGAGGGTCGGAATGGAATTTCGGAAGTTGCAGTAGTTCCGTCATGTCAATTGGGATGTGTGTGCAAAATTTGAGGTCATTCGGACAAGATTAGACGTGTTTCAGCATCGGATGTGAATTCTAGAATTTTCTTAAGTTCTTAGGCTTGAATCTATGCATATTTGAGTATTTTGATGTTATGAGACGTGTTTCTAAGGCTCACCTAGTTCAAATAAGGTGTTAAGGTTGGTTGGTGGTTTTGGTTGAGGTCCCGGGGGCCTCGGGGTTGTTTCGGATGCTTAGCAGGTGAAATATGGGAAATTCGCTGCTGCTGAACCAGGCTCTTCTGGTGTCTTCGCACCTGCAAAGGTCTTTCCACAGGTGCGGTGGACTTTGGTCGCAGGTGCGATAGGGGAATTTTGGGCCAATGGTCGCAGGTGCGCCCTGGGTTCCGCAGGCGCGACCAAACGACCGCATTCCGCACCTGCAAGGCTTTTTCTGCAGGTGCGGTGATCGAGTCCGCATGTGCGGATTTCCAGGGTATTTTATTCCAAAAATCAAAGAGTTTGATTCATAATTCCAAAAATCGTGTGAGGGCTCAATGAAGTGGCTATTTTCTGTGGGTTTTGAAGAGTAGGATCATAGGAAACATTTTCTAATCCTAATTCATTGTTAGACCATTAATTCCCGTTGTTTTCTTTAGTTTAATTGTCAAAAATGGGGGAAAAACCATAGGAAGGGATGAGATTTTCCCAAATCCGAAATTTTGGAAAATTGTGGGGTTTTTTGGCATCGGATTTCGATTGTTTCTAGTTAAATGAGTTCGTGAGTGAATGGGTGTCCGAAAAATATGACTTTTACTCGATTCCGAGTCATGGGCCCGAGGGGCATTTTTGTCATTTTACATAATTTCGCGTCTTAGCTTAAATAACAGTGAAAAATCAGTTGCATGAGATGTTATTTACGATATGTAATTGAATTGTATAGATTTGGGCCATTTGTAGTCGGATATTCGTGGCAAACGTGTGGTTTCAAGTTGATTTTCAGCCGGTTCGAGGTAAGTGGCTTGTCTAACCTTGTGTGGGGGACCTTTCCCCTTAGGGTGTGATATTTGGTAATTTGAATACCTTGTACGTGAGGTGATTAGCGCGTACTTGTGCTAATTGTTGAAAATTCGATTTTACTTTAAATGTTCAGACTGAGTTTCTTTCTTGCCTGCTTTATTCTACTTGCCATTATAGCCTATGTTAGTTTAGAAAAACATGCCTAGTTGACTTGAATTGCCTATTTGATTGAGTTGCTTTAATTGTACTACGTGAAGCATGTTAGGTTAGAACTACTCGTTACCTTGTATTTTGCACTCTATTTCTGAATGTCTTCTATTTGTGATTGTGTATTTACTTTGGGACTACAAGACGGTATCCCGGGAGATCCCCCTGTATTTTTACTTTGGGACTACGGGAAAGTATCCCGGGAGATCCTCCTGCATATTTACTTTGGGACTACGGGACAGTATCCTGGGATATCCCCCTGCATATTTACTTTGAGACTATGGAACAGTATCCCAGGAGATCCCCCTGCACATTGATAGCTGGACTACGGGACGGTATCCCGGGAGATCCTTCGGATATACATATGATGGACTACGGGACGATATCCCGATAGATCCTTCAGATATACATATGATGGAGTACGAGGTGGTATCACGGGAGATCCTTCGGTTATACATATGATGGACTACGGGGCGGTATCCCGGGAGATCCACTAGACAGTCGAGAAAAGGACTACAGGATGGTATCCTGGGAGATCCTCGTTGTTACCATTTTTATTGAGCTGTTCATATTCCGTGTTTACTCTGTTCTTGTGTTTGTCATTTCCTTGTTTGACCTGTCTTATTATACGACTGTATTCGCTATTTCTATCTTTTTTCATACTGTAAATTCCTATTATCTTGTTTAACCTCAGTAGAGTCCTGACCTTCCTCGTCACTACCCGACCGAGGTTAGGCTTGGCAGTTACTGAGTACCGCTGTAGTGTACTCATGCCCTTTCCTGCGCATATTTTTCATGAGCAGATCTAGGTACCTCCACCCAGGTGCACTATCCCCGAGGTTGAGAGATACAGAAAAGACTTTAAGGTACATTTTCCGTGTCCGCATACCAGGAGTCTATAGCTTATTCCAACTTTTGTGAAAAGTTTATCCTCCCTTACAGTTGTATAGACATTCTGGAGTTAGAGCAATGTATTATATTCTGTTAGCCTGTGGTTCCCGTGAATTTTCGGGTTTTGGGGTGATATTGTAGACCTCCATATTATTTTGGGTTGTATATGCCAAGTGGAATTTATATACAGTCTTTCTTTTATATTGTTAAGATTTCTTTTACTTAATTATTCTGCAAGTTATGTTGTTATTCCGCATTGCTAGGCTTACCTAGTTATAGGGACTAGGTGTCGTCACGACATGTTCACGGAGGGCGAATTAGGGTCGTGACAAGTTGGTTTCAGAGCTCTAGGTTCATAGGAGTCACGGAACACAGGCCGGTTTATTAGAATCTCGCTGATCAGTACGGAGACATATGTACTTATCTACGAGAGGCTATGTAACTGTTTAGGAAAAATCTTCACTTTATTGATTTCCTTGTCGTGCAATATTTTTTACATCAATTCTAAACCTCTCTTTCTTATTCTCTCACAGATAGTGAGGACACGTGCTACTCGGGACGATCAAGCGCCCGTGCCCCCTACAGCAGCCGTCAGAGGCCGGGGCCAGAGTAGAGGTCGAGGACGCGCACATGGTGCAGCGAGAGCACCTGTGCGAGCTGCTGCCGAGGTACCACCAGTAGATCCACCCGAGGTTCAAACACCTGACACGGCTACTGCCACTACTACTCCAGCTCTTCAGGAGACATTAGCTCAGTTCATGTCCATGTACACCACTCTGGCTCAGGCAGGGTTGCTTCCCCTTGCTGCAGCCACATCTCAGGCCGGGGGAGGAGCACAGACTCCCGCCGCCCGCACTCCTGAGCAGCGAGTGCATGTGGAGCAGGTCCTAGAGATTATTCATGTACCGCCTGTAGTGCCAGTTCAGCCCGAGGATGGGTCAGCTGCTTCAGACGACGAGCAGCGGAGACTTGAGAGGTTCAAGAAGTATGACCCTCCGGTATTCAGCGGACTAGCATCAGATGATGCCTTGGGGTTTCTAGAGGAGTGTCACTGTATTCTTCGCACTATAGGCATAGCCGGATCTAGTGGGGTTTCCTTTACTACCTTCCATCTTAGCGGAGCCGCCTATGATTGGTGACGCACCTATGAGTTAGACAGTCCAGACGAGGCTGCTTCACTGACCTGGACCCAATTCTCAGATATGTTCCTGAGAGAGTTTGTGCCTCAGAGTCTTAGGGACGCATGGCGTGCAGAGTTTGAGCATTTGCGCCAGGGTACTATGATAGTTTCAGAGTATGCTCTCTGTTACACCATGTTGGCTAGGCATGCACCTGTTTTGGTTGCTACTGTCCGCGAGAGGGTTCGCCGATTTATCGAGGGTCTTGTCCCACCCATCAGATCTAGCATGGCTCGAGAGTTCGAGATGGACATTCCTTATCAGCAGGTATTGAGCATTGATAGGAGGATCGAGGGTATGCTCGCTAGGGAGCGAGAGGAGAGGGAGACCAAGAGGTCTCGAGAGTCGGGCCACTACTCTGGTGCCCGTACCTCAGCAGCAGGTCGTCATGGTAGGGGTTATATGGTCCGCCCAGTTCATTCAGCTCTTCCAATAGCCAATGGTACCCCAGCTCCACCCAGGCATCGGGAGCCTTATTATGCACCTCCAGTTTCTAGTGCGGCTCCTACGTGGGGTGCTTTCAGAGGTCAGTCTAGTAGACCTGGCCCTAGCCAGTCACAGCCATCACGTCCTCCCAGAGCTTGTTTCGAGTGTGGTGATACACGCCATAGGGTTAGGGACTGGCCCAGATTTGGCAGGGGTGAATCTTCATAGACTTTTCAGCCACAACGTGCTCAGCAGAGTTCTCAGGCCATGATCACAGCTCCAGCTGCTACCCCACCTACCCAGCCAGCTAGGGGCGGAGGTCGGGGAGGTAGAGGTCACCCTCGAGGGGGAGTCCAGTCCAGATATTATGCTATTCCTGCTCGTACCGAGGATATTGCCTCTGATTCTGTCATCAGTGGTATTATATTGGTTTGTCACGGAGATGCATCGGTTCTATTCTATCCAGGCTCCACGTATTCTTATGTTTCTTCTTATTTTTCTCTGCATTTTGGTATAGCCCGAGTTTCTTTGGGTTCTCCTATTTATGTTTCTACTCCTGTGGGAGATTTTATTATTGTGGACCGTGTTTATCGGTCGTGTTTGGTTACTATTTGTGGTTTTGAGACCAGTGCGGATTTATTGTTACTCGATTTGGTGGATTTTGATATTATCTTGGGCATGTACTGGTTGTCTTCCCATTATGCTATTTTTGATTGTCACGCCAAGACCGTGACGCTAGCTCTGCAAGGAATTCCGCGTGTTGAATGGAGTGGTACTTTATATCACACTCCCAGTAGAGTTATCTCTTTTCTGAGAGCTCACTGTATGGTTGAGAAGGGGTGTGCCGCGTATTTGGCTTATGTGAGAGATGTCAGTGGTGATACCCCTTCTGTTGATTCAGTTCCAGTGGTACGGGATTATCCCGATGTGTTTCCAGCTGATCTTTCGGGCATGCTGCCCGATAGAAAAATTGATTTTGGCATTGATTTATTGTCGGGCACTCAGCCTATTTCCATTCCTCCGTACCGTATGGCTCCTCCTGAGTTGAAAGAATTGAAGGATCAGTTATAAGAATTGCTTGATAAGGGTTTTATTTGACCCAGTGTTTCACCTTGGGGTGCTCCTGTCTTATTTGTGAAGGAGAAAGATGGTTCTATGTGCATGTGTATCTATTATGCCAGTTCAACAGGGTTACAACGAAGAACCGTTATCCCTTGCCTCGTATTGATGATCTATTTGACCAGCTTCAGGGCGCACATGTATTTTCCAAGATTGATTTGCCCTCAGGTTACCATCAGTTGAAGATTCGGGAGCCGGATATCTCGAAGACTGCTTTCAGGACTCGCTATGGCCATTGTGAGTTTCTAATTATGTCATTCGGGCTGACTAATGCCCCCGCAGCATTTATGCATTTGATGCACAGTGTGTTCAGGCCATATCTCGACTCGTTCATCATTGTTTTCATAGATGATATTCTTGATTACTCCCGGAGTGGGGAAGATCATTAGCAGCACCTGAGGACAGTGCTTCAGACCTTGAGAGAGAAGAAGTTGTATGCAAAGTTCTCAAAATGTGAGTTTTGGTTGAGTTCTGTGGAATTCTTAGGCCGCGTGGTATCGAGTGAGGGAATTCGAGTGGATTCGAATAAGGTAGAGGCCGTGCAGAGTTGTCCCAGGCCGTCCTCAGTTACAGAGATATGCAGTTTCCTTGGCTTGGCAGGTTACTACCGCCGTTTTGTGGAGGAATTTTCATCGATTGCAGACCCTATGATTAGATTGACCCAGGAGGGTGTTCCATTTTAGTGGACAGAGGAGTGTGAGGCAAACTTTCAGAAGCTCAAGACAGCTTTGACTACAGCCCAATATTGATATTGCCTACTGGTTCGGGGTCTTATACAGTTTATTGTGATGCCTCGCGAGTTGGCCTTGGAGCAATGTTGATGCAGGACGGTAGGGTGATTGCCTACGCGTCTAGACAGTTGAAGATACATGAGAAGAATTACCCTGTCCATGACCTTGAGTTAGCTGCCATTGTTCATGCCTTGAAGATATTGTGTCATTATTTGTACGGTGTGCCTTGTGAGATTTATACTGACCACCAGAGTTTGCAGCACATATTCAGGCAGAAGGATCGAAATTTGCACCAGCATAGATGGTTAGAGTTGCTAAAGGACTATGACATCACTATATTATACCACCCGGGGAAGGCCAATGTGGTTGCCGGCGCCTTGAGTCGTCGGGCGGAGAGTTTGGGTAGTTTAGCATACCTTCGTGCAGCCGAGAGGCCTCTAGCCTTAGATGTTCAGTCCTTAGCCAGTTAGTTCGTGAGATTGGATCTTTCTGAGCCTTGTCGGGTATTGGCTTGTGTGGTTTCTCGGTCTTCCTTATTCGATCGTATCAGGGAGCGACAGTATGATGATCCTCATTAACTTGGCCTCAAGGACACGGTCCAGCACGGTGATGCCAGAGATGTGACCATTGGAGATGACGGGGTATTGAGGATGCAGGGTCGGATTTGTGTGCCCAATGTTGATGGGCTTCGGGAGTTGATTTTAATAGAGGCTCATAGTTCACGGTATTCTATCCATCCGGGTACTGCGAAGATGTATCACGATTTGAGGCAACACTATTGGTGGCGAAGAATGAAGAAGGATATAGCAGAGTTTGTATCCAAGTGCCTCAACTGTCAGCAGGTCAAATGTGAGCATCAGAGACCGGGAGGGTTACTTCAGCAGATTGAGCTTCCAGAGTGGAAATGGGAGCGGATCACCATGGACTTTGTGGTTGGACTTCTGCGTACTTTGAGGAAGCATGATGCTAATTGGGTGATTATGGATCGGCTGACCAAATCAGCCCATTTAATTCTGGTATTGACTACTTATTCATCGGAGCGGTTGGCGGAGATTTATATTTGGGAGATCGTTCGTCATGGTATTCCAGTTTCTATTATTTCAGACAGAGGTACTCAGTTCACTTCGTGGTTCTAGAGAGCCGTTCAGCAGGAGTTAGGTATCAGGGTGGAGTTGAGCACAATATTTCACCCCTAGACGGATGGACAGTCTGAGCGCACTATTCATATTCTTGAGGATATGCTCCGTGCGTGTGTGATTCAGTTTGGAGGGTCTTGGGATCAGTTCTTTCCATTGGCAGAGTTTGCTTACAACAACAGTTATCAATCAAGCATTCAGATGGCGCCGTATGAGGCTTTATATTGTAGGAGGTGCACATCTCTGGTGGCTTGGTTCGAGCCGGGTGAGGCCAGGCAATTGGGCACAGAGTTGGTTCAGGATGCATTGGAGAATGTCAAGGTGATTCAGGATAGACTCCATATAGCCCAGTCCACACAAAAGAGTTATGCGGACCGGAAGGTTCATGATGTTTCATATATGGTCGAAGAACGGGTTCTGCTTCGAGTTTCTCCTATGAAGGGCGTTATGAGATTTGGGAAGAAAGGGAAGTTGGGTCCGAGGTTTATTGGTCCTTTTGAGATATTGAGGCGTGTTGGGGAGGTTTCTTATAGCTTGCCTTACCTCCCAGCTTGGCAGAGTTCATCCGGTATTTCATGTTTCGATGCTCCGAAGGTATCACGGTGACGCGTCTCATGTCTTGGATTTCAGCTCAGTCCATTTGGACAAGGATCTATCATATGTTGAGGAGCCTGTAGCCATATTGGATAGGCAGGTCAGAAAGCTCAGGTCAAAGAACATTACTTCAAAAAAGGTTCTGTGGCGGGGTCAGCCGACTGAGGAGGTGACCTGGGAGACCGAGCAGGATATGTGCAGAAGTTACCCTCATCTTTTCACTACTTCGGGTATGTCTTTATGCTCGTTCGAGGACGAAAGAATTTTTAAGTGTAGGAGGATGTGACGACCTGGTCGGTCGTGTTAAGAACTAACGCCCTGATCCCCTTTTAACTGTCTTCCCCTAGTCTATTTCTGCTTAATAGAATTTCCGGGACGTTCGGTTTTGCGTTTCGGAGAGTTTCGGGACATTTAGTCCCTTAATGAGAGCTTAAGTGTTGGAAAGTTGCCCGTAGTCGGAGTAGTGAGAAGACGGCCTCGGAATGGAAATTCGATGGTTCCGTTAGCTCCGTTAGGTTATTTCGGGGTTGGGAGCGTGTTCGAAATGCATTTTGGAAGTCAGTAGCTTATTTACGCTTGAAATGCCGAAGTTTGAATTTTGAAGTTTCCAGTCCGATAATGAGTGTTAGATCCAAGGGTCGGAATGGAATTCCGGAATTTGCAGTAGTTCCGTCATGTCATTTTGGATGTGTATGCAAAATTTGAGGTCATTCGGACAAGTTTAGACGTGTTTCGGCGTCGGATGTGAATTCTAGAATTTTCTTAAGTTCTTAGGATTGAATCTATGCATATTTGAGTATTTTGATGTTATGAGACGTGTTTTTAAGGCTCGACCTAGTTCAAATAAGGTGTTAAGGTTGGTTGGTGGTTTTGGTTAAGGTCCCGGGGGCCTCGGGGTTGTTTCAGATGCTTAGCGGGTGAAATATGGGAAATTTGATGCTGCTGAACCAGGCTCTTTTGGTGTCTTCGCACCTGTGAAGGTTTTTCCGCAGGAGCGGACTCGCAGGCGCGGTGGACTTTGGTCGCAGGTGCGATAGGGGAATTTTGGGGCAGTGGTCACAGGTGCGACCTGGGTTCCGCAGGCGCGACCAAACGACCGCAGGTCAATGCGCATCCTCAATGATCCATCCTTCTTCATCACAAAGTGAACCGATGTGCCCTAAGGTGACACACTCGGTCGGATGAAACGCTTCTCTAGCAGATTCTTCAATTTCTCATTTAATTCCTTAAATTTTGTAGGGTGGAATAGATATAGGATGCATGCCCGGCAACACATTGATCCCAAAGTCAATCTCCTTGTTGGGTGATATTCCAGGAAGTTCATAAGGAATGACCTTTGGAAATTCATTCACAACCGGCACAGACTCAAGCGTCGGTGCCTCAGCATCATCATCTGTGACTTGGACTAAATGATAGATACATACCTTGTTGATCATCTTTGTGGCCTTAAGAAAAGAAATAAATCTACCCTTTGGAACAACATCATCCCCCTTCTACTCAATGACTGGCTTATTTGGAAACTCAAACGTAATAGTTCTGGTTCGGCAATAAATCTTGGTAAAACATGAGTGAAGCTAGTCGATACCCATTATAATGTCAAAATCCACCATCACCAGTTCAGTGATATTGGTCGTGGTGTCTTGACCATGCACTATGACAATACAATCCCTATAAACCCGCGTGGCCACAATAGAGTCACCTAATATAGTAGATATAGACAACGACTCACAAAGTTGTTCCAGTTCTTTCCCTAAATCCATATCAACATAAGGATTGATGTATGACAAGGTGGAACCATGATCTATAAGGGCATTCGCATCATGAGATTGGACAAACAATATACCTATGACAACATCTGGAGAAGCCTCTGAACTCTAGCGACCCCTCATAGCATAGAACCTGCTGGACCCTCCCAAACTTTGCACCACCTCTAGCTGAACAACGCCCTGCTGGTGTAGGAGTATCTCGAGCTGGAGGAGGTGCCGCAAAAGTAGTAGCTACTGAACTGGCCGACTGCTCCATACCCCTACCAGCACTTTGATGGGACGATGGGCAATTTTTCTAAATATGATCCCTAAGATCACCCGTAGCATATAGGATGGTCCATATATCATACTCCTGAGTGCATCTTCCCACACCTAGGGCATGGGGGGCTCTGGTGTGGCTGGAATCTCCCGCCTGACTGACCCTGCTAATAAGACCCATGTTGCCTTGACTAGACTACTGCTGAGTTGGCCCTTGTTGATACCCAATTTTTCCCTATAATATTTTTAATGTATATATACCTTCAAACTACGCATTAGCATCAATTGATATTTTTCCATAATTTCTACATTTTTAAATTAATTTATCCCAGTATTTTTATTTATATAAATAGTTGCTAATTGCATCAAAAATGATTTTATAACAATTTTATGACTTAATTCTACTATTTGCTTTAACTACTTGCACAAATGGCCATATTTACATTTTTTGGGTTACAATTACAATAACTTTGCAATTATAGTCCATGCGTACATTATTGCATTATTTTACCAGAAAATGGCTCATTGTATTTTTAAAATATTGAGTAATTAGTTTTCATCATTTTTATGCATAAAAAACATTTTTCATCATTTACTAACTACTTTTACAAATTACTTTATCTATTAAGTGGGTATTTAACAAGTAGCCTCTTTTAATTTGATTCAATTTCGGACATAGTCCATATTATTACCCCCAGCCCAATTTAAATCATATCCCAAACCCAATTCTTAAACACGCCCAAACCCTAGATGGAATCCTGGCCGTTGATCTTAGAAGATCAACGGTCCAGGATCCATTTCCTTTTTTAATTAACTTAACCCCTAACCCTTCTCATTCATTCACTCAGCCAGCCAATAAAAAAAGAGAAGGCAAAATGTACTCAATTCAGGGGTACTTACGTTTCATATTCCATTCCTTCGGGAACGACATTCTATCAGTAGGGATGATGTCCGAAGTTCTAATTCTAACAAATCGGCTCATCCATCCCCGATCTCTATCCTTGTCGATGCAGGCGAGGAACGCCTTGGCGGATCGACAGTGCAGTTTAATTAGGCCCCCACAGAAGAGCCGATGGATGTACAACTTGATCAAATGATCGAGGGTGAAAGTCATTCCCTAGACCATGTTGGTAATGTGTTGGAACATATATATAATCCTCCAAAAAGAAGGATAGATCTAACTGTCACTCGGTACTGATGGCAAAAATCAAGAATCACCAGGTCAATCGGTGGAGAAGAAGAATCTACGGGGCCTAAGGTAAATGGATATGTATATACACTGAGAAAGCCAGCCTTATGTGTGACTCTACTTTCATCAGCTGTAGGAATTTCTACTCGGGCAGCCTCCCCCCAACGGGAGTCCAACTTTACCCCCTTAGTCTCATTTACTACACTTATATATCGAGACATGGGCTCGCATCGACCCGGTGTAGAAGGGGGGGTTTTTAATGGTGAAATCGTAGATGGTGTCGAAGAGGCCAGGGATGCATTGCTTAATGGTAGGAGGAGTTTATGACTTGCCCTTAGATGGGCGTGATGAAGAATCGGCTCCATCCTTTTGTGGTACCGTTTTGGATGTTTTGGCTATTATTATAATCGAGTTTTGAAGAAGGAAGATGAAGAAGCAAACGCAGATAGAAGGTGAGAATGGAAAGCACTTAGTAAAAGTTTGAAGGATTGAAGAAGATGTAAAATTATGAAAAGGAAAGTTATTGAAGTATATATAGAGGCCCCTTTGGGCATGCATTGAAGCGGAAAGGTTCAACCAATAACAGTTCGTGGGCTTCTCGAAATTATGTTGACGGCGACCTATGCGCAGCTTTTATGTCAAATCATTTAATTCTATGAACGCACTGACATCATAATAGGGATTTCGAAGAGGCAAGAATTCAAGAACATTTCTTATCACGTCATACTAAGAAACGCGGGTACTATCTGTATACGGTTAAAATCGAAGAGCCCAATTTTACGGTCATTACGGCGCTTAGAAGGCTTGAGTTTTGGCATCGAGGGGTCATATCGAAGGTCCTCCACCTCAGAGCAGTACAAATCGAAGACCATCGTGGAAAGGCGGGAAAATCCCAAAAGGCACGTGGTTAAAGCTGACAAAGTACACAAAATAGTACAAGTCCGTACCGTGGCATTAAATGGTTGTACTAGCCATCTCTCTTTGCATTAATTACACATGATCTATGTTGGTATTCCCCCTCATATATAAAGGGGACCCTTGTCACTTTTTAACACACATGATATTTAATACAAGAACAAGAACATCCTCTACTCTCTAACTAAATTATTCTCTACAATTGCTTCAATAATTTATTACTTTTCATTTATTGTGTTCTTGAGTTGTTCTTCATTTATTACTTGTTATTGATCATAAATAGGCCATCCTTTAGGCCTCCAGCTCTGTTATATTGTTCTCGACAGTCCTCTTCAAGATCCTAAGCTCGACCTGGAGGCCCGTTTTGACCAGCCTCGAGACCAGGCCCTACGGTGCTCGGTTTGCTCGATCTCGTTACCTTTTGCTCTTATCTCATTTTATCACTTCTCACTTAGAATCTACTGCCTAAACAACTAGTATTAAAATAGATCACGTATTTTTAGAACCACATAATCAAATATAATTGTAATTACCATTTTCAAGGTAAACACCAAGTATATTGGTAGAAATCTCAGCTACATTTGACCTAGTTTTCAGCAAATTTATGAATGTAACTTGTGATGACCTTTTCCAGCTTTTGTTTCACAGCTCGCTTGACTTCAAAACATAACACACGACTATCATTTGACTAAAATAACTCATAACATAATATCCTTATAATGTTAAGCACCCTACTCTCACGCCAAAAGAATGTTTTAACATTCCCAACGTGTCAACTTTCGACGTAAATTATTTTGTTCAATTTGTTTAACTTCTAAACCTTCCAACCCTCTTGGTACTTGCGGTCTATTATCTTAAATATTTGTAACCTCAAAATTAACATGATTAACTTACTTTATGTACTCTCAAAGATGATCTCATTTCAGAGCTTACATTAACTGACTTAAGACGAGCTCTCACTTACAAAACTATGAGGTGTAGCATAACATATAGTTTACCGAACGATAAGAATAATTCAACCAAAATAATGCCACAACTTCCAATACTTACACGTTTGCTTCCCCAAAACTGATAAAGACCCACGAAGATAGTTACTTTTCTACCAAGTTAAGTAAGGTTGATTATATATGCAAGTGATGTTAAGAGACGATATACGTTTCCTATGAGAGTCGCAAACTACAGAATTTGATAAGTTTAGCATTAAGAATATAGGTGATAGCGCATAACTCCCACAACTCTTGTTTGATATTGATGAATGGATATGTATGTGTATAACAAACAGCCTCACGAGCTAAGCATATTACATAGCTAAAAGCAGACAAAATCATGTAATCCCTATAAACAAGTCCTGATGAGAAATAAGGAAAGAAGTGCAATTGTGTAATAGTTACAATTTTCTTTATGGCTAAAATATATAGAATTCAAAGGATGACGTCGCAAGCGGCTAAAGAATAAGGATTGGTTCTTGTAATGAGTTACTCACAAACTTATATGTTTATGAATACGAGTTTCTCTATTGATTATTGAATGATGTTTGCACGAGTGATAAAAAATGAATATGTATAAGACATGCTTCCTACTGACGGTCTATGAACGCGCATGCGTACAATGTAGCCTTGTGGATAGTCTGTGAACACGTAGGTATATAGTAAAACTGTATAGACGGTCTATGAACACATAGGTGCATAAGGAAGGTTGGTTATGGACGGTCTTAGTTTCACGCATTGCTAGAACTCGGTATTATGAGTTGTTACAGACGGTCTACTATGTTATGCATATGAGCCACTGGTTATTCATGGTTACGAGTGAGCCATAGGGATGGTCTCTTATGAAATGTGTAAGTACCACTTTAATGTTTTAGTGTAGCCCTATAGATGTTTGTTCTGTCAGAGATAAGTGTTTAAATATAAGGTATGTTAAAGAAAAATCTTTCCTTCATTTTGGCACGATCCCGTGACTAAATATGTTTTCTAACAAGACATAAGGAGAATTTAGTATTCCTGAATTTTTATACATTATCCTAGTCTCATAAGTCATAATATTCTCCATAAGCAGGACTTTATATTAAATTAAGTATTGTCTTCTTTCAGTTAAGAGAGCAGAGGATCTATATAAATATAGTATTACAGTATTTTCACCACCACCGAGCTATAATCGATGGGCATGTCCCTATTGGGAAACCTCTAATCAGATGTAAGTTATATACCGAGCTAATTGTGGTCGAGCACCTATGATCGATCCCAGAATGGTCGAGTAGTCATTTAGATACCGAGCCTAGTATGGTCGAGCACCTATGAGTGATCCTACTACGACTGAGTCTTATAGGTCCAGATAGCTATTTTACTTACTACATTGAGAGAGTTGAGTCAGTATCGGCAGGTAAGAATATCTTTAGACCATCTTGACTCCCAGTTACTTTCAGTATATCATATATACATGTCAGTTCAGTTTTAATTAATTTATTCACATATTATTTGTCTTACATACTTGGTACATTTATTTGTACTAATGTTCCATCATTGGGGAATTGCAGTCAGCCTGCAAGTTTGGTATCAAATGTGACAGGCTCTTACCACATATGGAGTTTATATCCACCTACGGATTGGAGAAACTACATTTCATCTGGAGTACAACCGATTCTGGAATTCATCAGAGTGTCCTCTGTATAGATATACTTATGGGTAGGTTGGAGCCTTGTCCTGAACATTTTATGTCAGTAAGATATTTTTAGAGGTTTTTGTAGACGCATGGACACCTTTGGTCGTTATGTCGTTATTAGCGGCATGATGTACAGAGTGAGGCCTCGTATGACTATGGTATACATGTGGGACTTTAATGCATGTAGGAGCTCGAGTTTAAGTAAATTAGTGAATATATAGAACGAGTATGTAACGGCCCAACCGGTTGTTTTGAGCTTTAGGGTGAGTTTCAAATGTGGTTCGGATCATTTTGGATGGTTGGTTGTATTACTGATAGCTGGTGTGTCTGCAGATCATCCCGACCGCGAAGCTAGACTCACGATAGCATAAAGGAATTTCGAAGCTGGGTAATTTTTTTCTTCGCATTCGTGACATCAAGAACGCGTTCCCATAGGTTTGTGTTGATTACTGTTCGCGTTCGCATATGAGGCATCGCGTTTTCACATATTTGAGCTGAAAGGTGAGAGCTAGGACTTCTTAATTGCATTTGCATAAGCTAGGTTGTGTTTGCAGAGCGTTGAAGTCTGTGGTAATCGCATTCCCGTGGCCAGTATTGCGAACGTGTAGAGCGTCTTTGGTGACAGTCGCATTTGTTCATCGCGATCGTGTAGGAAATCACGTGATCATGATGTGTATTTCTGTTAAGTGATTATAAGTACTCTATTTCGAATGTTTCAGATATTTTATCACATTTTAATCTATGGAGCTCGGATTTGGGCGATCTTTGAGGCAATTTTCACCACATGGATTGGGGCAAGTGTTTCATACTTAGTTTTGATTATACTCCGTGATTCCATCTTCATTTTTGGCATTTGATTGAATATTTCAAAAGAGAAATTGGGGATTTTTGTCTAAACTTTCCTAAAGTGAATTTTTGAGGTTTGAAAATCGATTCGGAGTCAGATTTAACTCAAATTAGTATGGTTTGACTCATAATTAAATGTGTTGTCTAATTTTGTGAGTTTCGTCGGGTCCGAGGTACGAGCCCCACTTCAACTTTTTGGTTGACTTTGAGTAAATGTGTAAAGATTCGACCTTTATTATTTGAGATTGTGTCCTTGGGCATTATTTGATGTTTTGAGTTTCTTTTTGCTAGTTTCGAGCCGTGTGGAGGTTGGTTTGCACATGATGGAATTTTCTAGAGTATTGTTTGACTTGCTCGGTATTGGATTTGGATTGTTCGAGTTATGTAACATGCCTAAACTTTGATTTCAGGGTATTGAACCCTGGGAACTATGTTATATGAAATGTATTAGGGTGAAGCACGTGCTAGATGACGGGTGCAGATGCGTGTACTGAGGTATTCATGATGCGAGTAGTTCCTTGACAATTACTGTCATGCCTCGAACTTGGGGAGCATGACCGGCGCTCAACTGAATTAACCCAGTCGAGCCAGCCTACATTACATCAAGCTCTCATCATTAATCATGCATGATTGACCATAACATAATTAGATCTTGACTTTATAATTAAATATATCTGGCTCAATGGAATACATAGCTTTATAAATATCTGTAAATATTGCGAACATAAATACATGACAAAACTCAAAACTTAAGTACATGACCCATAATGTACATGGAGATTCTATAACAATAGATACCTAAGTACATAGAACGAACAAGACGCAAATACCCACTAGAGTTGTAGCGGGCTCACCATAAGCTGAGTAGTGAGGAAGATCCCTATCAATGATCTGCATCTTCCAGTAGAAGTATACATGCATCAATTAAAAGATGTAGCACCCTTGTCAAAAGGGACGTGAGTACATGTGGAATCTTACTCGTACGTAAGGCAGATAGAACAACATATAAAAATACGATAACTCAAATAAGAGGCAAATAAAGTACATCAAGAAACTACTAAACGTCCCATAGAATCACATATCAAGTTTTATTATACATACATCATTCTGAACTTCTTTTGGAATCAAGTGAGCCAAATGAATTGTGTGTGGGATACAAAATATAATGTAAATGTAACAACATGTACAAACAAGGCCAATGAAAGTGGCACCTATTGTTCGTGCTGGCTATGAATCTCACCATCCATAGCCCTCTCTTACTATATAGGATTCATCTATATTATACAATGTGTTTCATAGGCCGTCTATAGGGTTCACCTATACTACGTACCTGTGAGTTTCATAGACCATCCATAGTTTTCAACTATACTATACACCTACGCATTTCATAGACCATCCATAGGGTTCACCTGTACTATATACTTATGTGTTTCATAGACAGTCCATAGGTTTCATCTATATTATACACCTATGAGTTTCATAGGCCATCCGTAGGGTTCATCTATACTATATACATATGCATTTCATAGACCGTCCATAGGATCTATCCATACTATGCACCTATGCATTTCATAGACCGTCCATAGGGTTCATAACATATAATTATGCACATGAACATATATAAACTCAAAGTGACATGATTAACATGACATTTAAGGTTGTAAGTTCCATCATCATTAGAATACTTCATTTTTGTGCTCATCCTGGAGAAACACAACTCATTACATTAGCACATGTATGGTAGATAAATGAGTATATTTCAATGGCACATGGTCCAAATTCTTTTTCCATAAGGTACATCATTATCTAGCATAGGTCATATCTCTTTCATCTCGTTATGTACTCGCTTGCCATCTTAAGGTCACTAACTCAGTTCATGAATCATGGGTACTTAAATGAAAGTTATTTGCATTTATTATTTTAAAAGCACACACACTATGATTGAACCATTGGAACATACAATACCTCAAAATTCTCATTTTTCGCAAGCAGCCACATTTCATGTTCATGTTACCACTCCCTTTTTACTTGCCATGGGTGTCCGTAGAACATTAAGAACATTTAAAATATTTGGAATACCATAGCCTCTACTTATGAGGATGTAAGAGCTTATGACATATTGGAAACATATACAAGGAAGCTATACCCATTTCATTTGAAACATAAATTGGAGTCATAAACATTTGTTAAATCAACCTCATGTGAAGTATCTTTGTGGGAGTAAATAAAGATGAAAATTGAAACAATACTTAAGCATATTGCCATATGATAAATCATGTGTTCAAGACAATCTAAAATGATAAGAATGGGTACTTTGGGCAACCGTACTTGGAGTTCACAGTGAGATCATGGAATCTGATTCTATGGAGGGAGTTTAGACAACATATCATGCTTGAGCTTCCCTTAGATTACCACAACGTCCCAACACTTCTAGAAATTCCAATAAACTAGAGATATGATAAAAGTGAACCATAATTAGGAAGAGATTCATGGTTTCAGCTCACCTAGACATTTCATCAACCACTAAGTGTGCAAATTCCTCTACAAGGTTTCTATGGTGGAATCCCTTCATCCCATAACAAATCATTCACCTAATTTAGTTTAAAAACCTCCCTACCACCCATGCATTCACAAAGACACAACTCCCACACCTAAGAATCATACTTCTCATTACCTACGTTCAGTCCAAATCCCAAAAATTAGGGCTTGGGAGAGGAACCTTACCTCTTAAATGTAGATCTTGTAATTTCCTTCCTTGAATCCCCAAAGCATGAGCAAGAATTTGAAGCATGAAGATGTAGGTGCCCTTCTTTCTCTCTCTATATCGCTTCCCTCTCTCTAAAATATCATATTTTTTTGTTCCCAAATGACCCTCTTATGCCTTTTGATTAAAATGGTGTCAGATTAGAAAATCTCCAAAACTAACCCCCGAAATCAATTATGTGGTGAAATTTTGTGGCAGAATAATAGATATGTGGTAAGTAGAATGGTCACAAAATGGTATGTCAATTCAGGGATGCAATTTTGCGGTAGCAAAATAGCCACAAAATGGTTTTCAAATTCATGGTTGGGGCTGGTCAATTCCGTGATGCATTTTCGCAGTAACAAAATGGCTATACGGCCAACTGAATGTCCACAAAATAGTTTTCAAATTTGAGTTGCTTCTAATTCATTCTATGGTGATTTTGTGGTTAGTGGAAGAGATCCGCCAAAGCATAATGGACCACAAAATCGTCTTTTTCTGCAAATTCTTCTACCAACTCCACTATGCATTGCACAATCCAAAAATTTGTGATGTGGCACATTAGTTTACCTTTGCACCATAAAAACTTAAATTCTTAGAAATATTTTTGGGGGCCTTACAGTTACATTCCTTGTTTTACTATCATGCTTCTTTGATACCATGTTTTCTCCATTTATGTGAGTACATATGATATTATTCGTGTTAGAAATCATGCCTAGGCTACCTGTTCAATTGTTTGAGACATGATAGGGCTATTTTTTCCATACTGAGCTATTTGCATTAGGAAGGGTCATATTGTATAGTCATGATAGTTGCGTCTGTGTGTTATATCTCGGTCTCTATGCATTGTAGATATTTTGTCTCACATCTTATTGGTGTTGATGTACGTGACATAAGTTTGAACTTCATTTGAGACATATCATGTTATCCCTTGTTTTATAATTGGATGATGTATCTGTAATATGTTTGCATATCGAGACTTGAGCAGATTGATGACTGATATGGGCTATAGAGTCGTATTTATGTTGATATTTGGATCAGCTTACACGTTGCAACGGTTATATTGATACAAAGTTGATACATATACTAGGCCCCATAATGAGCTAATTTGTATTAGTTTGAGGCTACGTTGGCACCAGGCCCCACCATTTGGGCTAAGCAATTATGATTAGCGGTTGGGTAGGATTTGCCCCTCCGGATTCTGACATGCCAGCAGCGAGTGCATGCACAGTATCTCATATATGTGCTTTGATGATGAGCAGTTATGTCAGGCACCAGTACAGTTCTAATTGTGATTATCTTAATAGATCCATTGTTATCATTTGGGCATTTGAGCCAGGCACTATGAGTATGCTAAGATTGGGTGTACCTAATGTTTCCACTGTAAAACGAATTTCTTGACATATATTCTTGGCATTTAGGCATAGAGATGTACCATTCTTATGCTAGATTGGGATGTGACATTTGGTTACTTGACTTGTTTCCTCATGTTTGCCAGTGATATGACACTTGATAAATTGACATGTATATTTGACATATAGGCATAGAGATGCTTTTTTCTCATGCTAACTAGTAAATGAAAAGCCTTATCTGATGGTGTAAATTGGGAAAAAACACAGTTCTTTGGATAAAATCATGTTTAATTGAATTCAGTGGTGATATACTATTATACTGTAACGACCCAACCGGTCGTTTTGAGAATTTAAGCTCCGTCGGTGGCATAAGACCTTGAGTAGCTTCACATTATGTATATCGACCTGCGTGCATGGTTGGATCCAATTACCGGATGATTCAGAGTCGAATTGAAAGAAGGATTCTAGTTTTGGAAGCTTAAGCGGTGAGAATTTGATCGGAATTTGACTTTTTGTGTAAACGGCTCCTGAATGAGTTTTGCATAATGTCAAAAACTTTGTTTGGTGAATTTGGACTTAGGTTTGCGTCCGGATTCGAATTTGGAGGTCCGTAGGATAATTTGAGGCATTTCGGCGAAAGTAGGAAAAGTTGAAGTTTGGAAAATAAAGAGGTTTGACCAATAGTTGACTTTGGTGATACCGGGGTCGGAATGAGATTTCGAGAGTTATAACAACTCTGTTAACACAATTGGTACTTTCCTGCAAAATTTGACGTCATTCTGGGTTGGTTTGATAGGTTTCGGCATGAATTTTAGAAGTTGGAAGATTTGGAAGTTCATAAGTTCGATTCATGGTGCGATTTGTAGTTTTGTCGATGTTTGATGTGATTTGAGGCATCGAGCGGGTCCGTCTTAGGTTATTGAACTTGTTGTTTTGTTCGCACGGGGTCCCGAGGGGCTCGGGTGAGTTTCGGATAGGTTTGGATTGTGTTGCGCTCATTTTTTATGTTTCAGCATCGTTTCTTCAAACATAAATGGTACCACATTAAGAAAATAAGATCCAATTTCTGTTTTGATTGATGAATTAGATTCGTATCATAATTATGGAGCTACCGCAATAAGAATCGTCGAATTTGGATATCGTATGAGGAAGTTATGCTCATTTTAGTGCCGGAGAAGAGAGTTGGTGCTAGTGCTTTGCATATGAGAAGTTGGGTCCGCATCAGCGGATCTGCAGGTGCGAAGAATGGTCTGCAAATGCAGAAATGACAGCTGGAAATGCGCAGGTGCGGATATTTTTGTCGCAAAAGCGAAAATTCCTGAGTATAAAAAATCAGACCGCGTCATTTTGGTATTTTGAGCATATCTTGAGTTCTAGAGCTTCGATTGAGGTTATTTTCTTGGTGCTCTTCTCATATTTTCGTGGGTGTCAGTATATAAGTATATTTTTTGAATTTTAATATGATTATAGAAGTTCATTTTTTGAATTTATCCATGTTTTGATTGGAGAATTGGGGGTTTTTATCAAAATCTTTTCTAAAGAGAATAATTGTGTTTGAACATCGATTTGGTATTGGAATTTGATGAAATTAGCATGGTTGGACTCGTAATTGAATGGGTATTCAGATTTTGTAAATTTTGTCGGGTTCTGAGGTACGGGTCTGGGGTCGACTTTTGGGATCGATTTTAGATTTTGATAAAGATTGAGTCTTTATGATCCAAAATAGTTTCTTATGAGATTTATTTGTGCTTTGAAGTTACTATGGTTAGATTTGAGTTGTCCGAAGGTCATTTCACCTGAGAAGTTCATTTAGATTATCAGTTTGTCTTCTTTGAGGTAAGTATCTTGCCTAACCTTGTGGGGGGAACTACCCCTTAGGATTTGAGTCTTCTATGGTGATTGTAGTCCGTGTACGCAAGGTGACGAGTGCTTACTCGAACTTAGTTGTGGGAAGTTGGCCTTCTTGGGTTCTTCGGTCCTTATATTCATTGTGTATGAAGTTGTTCTTGATACGTTTGAGTTCTTATTTGCTAGTTTCACCTCTACATGCTTTGATTATAGATAATTGATTTAGGATTCACCCTTATTTTCTACTTGACCCTGATTTGATTTAACTGAAGATTTTACCTCTTCTATCGTCATGCTATATTTTCATAATTGCTTATCTTTAATTGAAATTATCATTATCTCAACCTATAATTATTTAGTCTTAATTGGAGTTATGATTATCTTTTGTTGCTTACCTTTACTTGAATTGTTGGATATCTCTCGTAATTGCTCAACCTCAAAATGAGTTTAGATAACCTATATCTTAGTTGACTTGCCGTTATTTGGAACTGTTTGACTCGTGTTGGCTTCTTATTGTTGACTTGAATATTGTGGAATCGTTGCTACTTTTTTGTTTTCCCTTGTTAAGTTGTTCTCCTTGCGCCTAACATTCTTTACTGTGGTTATTCCTTGTGAATGAGTTCTACCGTTCTTTGTGATTTAAAGTTCTTGAGTTGATTTACTCGTCGTACTTTGCATTACTGCCATTGTTGTTTTTGTACTTGTTGTGGTGATGTACGAGGTTTCTGTCGGGCTATAGTTATCTTTGTTGGTTGCGCTGCATATCTAAATTATCACTACGAAATGATATTTCGAGAGATCCCCCAGTACTGCATATTTATTTTGGGACTACGGACGTATTCCGGGAGATCCCCCAGCATTGCATATTTATTTTGGGACTACGGACGTATTCCGGGATATCCCCCTATCTTGCATATTTACTTTGGGACTACAGATGTATTCTGGGGGATCCCCTTGTCTTCCATATTTTCTTTGGGACTACGGACATATTCCGGGAGATCCCCCCACCCCCCACCCCGCACTACATATTTATTTTGGGACTATGGACGTATTTCGAGATATCCCCCTTGTACTGCATAATTAATTTTGAACTACGGGATGGTATCCTGGTAGATTTTCCTGTTGTTATATCTGTGTTCGGAGCTGCTAATCTTCTATGCTTAGGTGTCACGGGTGACTTATACTCGAAGGATATTTACTTGAAAAGTGTATATTTGAAAAGTATTTATCTTGAAGGAACTATGTTTGAAGGATATTTATTTGAAAGAGTTATATTTGAAAAGTATTTATCTTGAAAGAACTATGTTCGAAGGATATTTATTTAAAAAGGTTATATTTGAAAAGCATTGATCTTGGAAGAGCTATGTTTAAAGGATATTTATTTGAAAAGCTTATATTTGAAAGGTTTTTATCTTGAAAGAACTATGTTTGAAGGATATTTATTTTAAGGAAGTATATTCAAAAATAATTTCTTATTGGAAAGGATTATATTCTAAAGACCTCAATTTAAAAACTTACGGGTGAAAGTTTACACTTGAAAGATTAGACAAATTTATTGGGGTTTGTTAGCTGAGACCTGATGTGAAAACTATTGCAGTTGTTGAGTTACTACTTGCCTTTACTGTATTGTGATTTTCATATTTGGGCTGTGTTTCTGTTCATTCTTCTATGTCTTATTATGGTGTTCCGCTATTACTTGTTATTTTTTGTAACGACCCGGTCGGTCGTTCCGTGAGATTTTACCTCGTTTCCCCCATTCTGCATTTGTTATATATTGCTACCCTGTTTTTATTGTGTTGGCTCAGTTGGTTTGGGTCCGGAGTGATTATGGTGAGAGTTTAGGCATTTAGCCTTTTAAAGTAGCATAATAGTTGAGACAGTCAACAGAGAGTTGACTTATTAGTAAACGACCTCGGAATGTGAATTTTATGGCTCGGATAGCTTCGTTAGGTGATTTGGGACTTAGGAGTGTGTTCAGAATATTTTTGTGGTGTCCGGTGTAGAATTAGGCCTGAATTGGCGAAAGTTGATTTTTGGCGATTTCCGATCGGCAGTGGAAAATAAGCGATCGAGGTCGGAATGGAATTTCGGAAGTTGGAACAGGTTCGTAATGTCATTTTGGATATGTCTGCAAAATTTCAGGTCAATCGGAGGTGTTTTGGTTGGTTTCGGCATAGTTGTCAAAAACTTTGAAGTTTCAAAGTTCATAGGCTTGAATTTAATGTAATTTTGGTGTTTTCGTGTTGTTTTTGGTGTTTCGAAGGCTCTACTAAGTTGGAATAATGCTACCGAGTGTGTTGGTATGTTTGGTTTAGGTCCCGAGGGCCTCGGGTGTGTTTCGGGTGGTTAACGGGAAGTTTGGAGTGACTTTGGTAAATCTATAGGTTGTTGTTGCTAGTGTTGTCGCACCTGCGGAAAGGGAGCCGCAGGAGCGGACTAGGCTCCGCAGGTGCGAGATTTGGCTGACTAGGGAGTGATCCGCATGTGCGGAAGGATGTCGCAGGTATGGAATTGGGAGACCCCAGGGGAGATCGCAAGTGCGGAAGTAGCATCACACCTGCGAAGCCGCAGGTGCGGCTAATGGTCCACAGGAGCGGAAATGACTGGCAGAACAGTATAAAAGGGCCTTCCGCGAAAATTCTCTTATTTTTCACAATTTTTGCATGGGGGAGGAGTCCTTTGAAGGCGATTTGGAGAGAGAAACACAAGATTCTTTAGCAAAGGTATGTTCTTTAGTTTCTAACATCGTTCCTATGCTATTTTGTTCGGATTAGGCTTGAAAAATTAACGATTTGGGTAGGAAAAATTGGAGGAAAGAATTGGGATTTCTTTTGAGGTTTTGGAATGGCAATTATGGTCCGATTTTGGTGTTCTTGGTATGTATATAATTGTGGGAGGACGAGGTTTCTAATGATGTAAGAATTATTGAATTCTGAGATGTGGCCTTGGGGCTCGGGTTTGGCCGAATTTCGAGATTTTTTATTGAATTTATAATTTTTGATTGGGTTGTGTTCCTTGAGTATATATTAATGATGTGGAACTGGTTTTGGCTAGATTCGGAGCAATCGGGAGCCAATTTGAGGGGAAAAGGCATAGCGGACTAGTGTCGCGGCCCGGTAGAGGTAAGTAATGGTTATAAATCTTCTCCTGAGGGGTATGGAAGCCCAGACTACATATTTCTCACTGATTTTCTAAAGGCGCACATGTCGAATGACGGGTATGTGGCGCGTACTGACTTTTGGATTGGATTAGGTCCTCTCCGCGGCAACTAATGAGTTGCATATTTACTCAAAACCTTGTGTTAAATTATGTTTTAAAGAATTGTGAAATATTCGGGCTGTAAGCCATGTTTGGGGCCTAGTGCCGATCTGTTTTAACCCCTTGGGCGCTATTTTACTGATATTCTCACTACTTTGAAACTATGATTTTACACTCAGTCTTTTTTGTGAAGTTGTTGACACTCCTATTTGATGATATTATGATTTTCTTGAAATGAAATACTATTTGGGTCGAGAACCCCCTTTTATTTATGGCCCGAGTGGCATGTTGAGAGTGTCTGACTGAGTGAGGCCGAGGGCCAATGTTGTGAGGATATTTATGATATGAGATAGGCCGAGAGCCTGAGAGTGATTGATGCCACGATTTGGCTTGTTTATTAGCGCTTGAGCTGAAGGAGCCCCTCCGAAGTCGGAGTATGTACATACCCCCAGTGAGCGTATGTACCTACCTAGTGCCAATTGCCGAGTGCCGAGTGCCGAGTGACGAGTGACGAGTGATTGGGAGGCATGAGTGACTGTGAGGTGCTGAGGAACTGATTACGAGTGATGGTGAGGTATGCCTGAGGGGGTGATTATGAGTGACTGTGAGGCATGCCCGAGGGGCTGATTATGATTCATGTTTTGCCCGAGGGGCTACTTATGATTTTACTACTTTCACTCTGAGCTTATGAAATATGTTTTTCCCAAGGGGCCTTTATATGATTCATTTCATTTTCATACGAAATCTTTTGGTTTGAAGTTTTTAAAAATATGCATTCTTCAAAGGATTTTTCTGAAGTTGGTTTTAAGGCATGATGATTTCATATATCTATGTTTACACTATTGGAAAGTAAGGCTGTGTATAATGTGATTTGATGATATTGATTTTATGTGTTTCCTTGCCGCTTGGACTTGATTTATTTTCATTACCACTGAGTTGGCGTACTCACATTACTCCCTGCACCTCTGTGTGCAGATTCAGGAGCAGGTATCGAGCATTAGCTTTTATATATATATCGCAGCGAAGCCGGATCATGGGATATAGAGGTAGCTGTTGAGCGTTTCCAGCATCTCTGCTTTCCCTTACTGTTGTATTTAGCTTTGATTCGGAGTTTTGTATCATAATACTTTATTTTGGCTTATTTCACTAGATGCTCATGACTTGTTGGCTCCAGTTTTTGGGGTTGGTGGAATTGTTTATTGGCCTACTTTATTTAGTAAACATTGCATATTTACGAAATGCTTGGATTTTGGGATGGGATTTTGAAAGAAATTGTGACCATGTGGTTATTGGCTAGCCTAGTTCCACGATAGGCGCCATCACGGCCGGTTTAGGATTTGGCGTCGTGACATTTTTCTTTCCTTATTGCATTTTCTATGTTGTTAGCCATATCACGTAGTCCTTAGATAGATTTCATGTACTGTCATCCCTATACTTATGCTTGTTCAGTTTATTAGACCAATAGGTATCTTGACTAGTCCTCGTCACTACTTCACCAAGGTTAGTCTTGATACTTACTAGGCACCGTTGTGGTGTGCTCATACTATACTTCTGCACATTTTGTGCAGATCCAGGTATTGATCATTAGTAGCTGTGCGGATCCTTTCTGAGGAGACTCAAGGTAAACTTGCCACTACGTTCGGAGGCTTCGGAGTCACCTTCTTAGAGCTTATGACTCGTACTACCGGTTTTGGGAAATTGTAAATTCTGTAAAGATTTCTATATCGAGACTGTTAGATTTTCTTTATTATTGTTGTTGTCCAGTAAATGTTAGGCTTACCTAGTCCCTAAGATTAGGTGCCATCACAATACCCAATGGAGGGGAAATTTGGTCGTGACATAGTCAAAAAGCTTGTCTACTTTTCTGTATCTAGAGCGACTTTGGCATTACATCTCTTCAGTTATATACCTTTACTGTCTTCACGACACTATTATGAATTGTTATTGGCAATTGATATTAGACACTAACCTTCTTTCGAGCTCGTTACTGCTTTAAATGGAGGTTGGGTTTGTCACTTACTGAGTACATGGGGTCAGTTTTACTCATACTACAATCAGCACCTTGCGTGCAGATCTTGGAGCTGATATTGCTGCACATGATGGGAGCTGGTATTGAAGATGTACTCGTTGTCCGAACATGGCTACAACTTGTTCTTGGTAGTTTTAGATTTGAGTTATGTTTTGTTTATTCAAACAGATGTTGTAACTACCAGCTCTGTAATTTCTAAGTCTTAGAAGCTCATGATTTGTATTATCAATCCTTCAGATTTTGCATAGAAGTTCAGTTATTTTATTAATTAGCTTACCTAGCGGGTTAGGTTAGGTACCATCACGACTACCCGTATTTTGGGTTGTGATAAATTTGTATCAATGATCTAGGTTCATAGGTTCTACGAGTCATGAGCAAATGTCTAGTAGAGTTTTGGACTTATATGTCTGATAGAATTTCTAGGAGTGATATTTATGGTTCAGTGAGGGGTTCGATGGTTATATGATGAACATGAGGTGACGACGGGATGTGTTCAAATGACTTTGATGTGATGAGAAGGGTTGCTTGCAATGTGAAAAGGACTATTGGATGAATGGTTTATGTTTTGATGTGTTGTACAATCTTGAGTTATAATCATTTTGAGGGATCTTTCATGTTGTCCAGTTATAGGATGAAGTAGATTCTTATGTAATGTTGACGAGTTTAGACTCGGCAAGATCAAGTGATTGCATGATGGTCGTGACCATGGTAGGGCGTATTGAAATTCCAATTTAAGGCTAAGCAGATGGGTTGTCTCCTTCATGGTGATCTGCGAATGTGTGGTCTTATGACGTTATCTGGGAGTTTCTTTCTACCAGTGGGTTATATGTGTTGCGATTGAGTTGGATCAGTTAAGAAAGTTGACTTGACTATCACGAGGATGAATGCGAGCTTAGCGGATGTTTTTAAGATATTTTATGGGTTGCGTTGCATGAGCTTATGAAGGATTTAGTTGAACCTCGGTGTGGGAATATGGTAGTAATAGAGTTTGCCTATTGTGAGTCATCAGATGTTTTGTTCTATGGCTGTGAGCAAAGTGGGGGAGTTTGTTATCGACGATTTGATTGCATGGTTATGTGTTGTATTGGTTTCGGTCTGAGACATACTTGCGGATCGGTTACGACTTGTAGAGGTTGGTTTACAAGATGACTTAAGCAAGGAAATTTCTGGTGCATGATATATTACACCTTATGGATATATGTAAGTCATGGAAATGATTTGAGTTGTTATTCGTGATGGATGCAGTGCGCATGGAGTAGGAATTTACTCGGTTGCTTAGAGGTGTGGATTACTTCTTTGGGTGTTGGCATGCTAACGGAGCACAGGTCGCCCGGCTCGTTTGAGCAGTGTGTTTGAGATTTATGGGGTGGATTACTGTCGAGAAGGTTCTAAAGAGTTCAAGATTCATATGTGGCATTTGAGAATTTTTTGGATTTGTATATCGCTAAGATCTGAGATTTGCATCGGATGGTATCGTGACTCGTGCATTTCTATATCAGTATAGATTAAACATTTCAATAACGAAAAGGTAAAGGGAACTGTTTTCAAATTTACATAAGGTCACTTCGGATTGGGTATCTCGGATGCGGTATTTTGAGCGCTTAAAAGGGAATATAACGGCTTTTGGGATTTAGGGCGACGTTGTTTCATGTGAGGATCTCGTGTTGCCAGTGTTGGTAATAAGCACAAGTGGAGTATGATGTGGAACATGCTTTATGCATAAATAGTAACACGTTGCCAACTATTTTCCTGATAAAAATGCACAAAAGTTATAAATTACACGGTAAAGGTGAACATGAAAAGAAGAGAAAAGATAAGAAAGACAAAAGAGAAGTCAATTTATCTCGTGAAAAATGTGCGAGAGCGTAATGAAGCAAATACTGAAATAGGGATGGGAGAGTTATGATATATAAGTCTTAGACAAGATGAAGGAAAGGGGGAAATGGCGTTCATGTCATAGCAATAAAGGAAAATAAGGGAAGGGATGTGAATGTCGTAGCAATTTAAACAAATAAAGGGACATAAGGGAAGGGATGTGCATGCCATAGAAATTTAGACAACTAAAGGAAAATTAGGGATGTCATCCACATAAATTAGATTCATTATGGTTAGAGCCTAAGTATTTCCTTAGTAGAGTCGCCATGCTGTCGTGCCCTATTTTCTCACAAAAGCGGGTTTCGACATGTGACAACTCTTTTAAAGGAGGGTATTAAAAGAGAAGAGTCGTCACCTAACGATTTTATGCTGCGTTAGGTCACCTATATGCAAATAACTCTATTTGACTAGTCTACATCACTAAAGATAGGGTAAGAGCTCAAATTACCTTAAAGAGAAGGTGTTAGACACTCTTCGAGGTCCACAACTGTGGGTCCCGGCCAAATTATATTATGTGGATTAGATAATTAAGCTAGGTGATCAAATGAGCAAAGAAAGGTATAAAATTTGAATACTCTATTATAACACATAAGAATAAATGACCGATACAAATCTTAAAGATTACAAAGGTAGAACTGCATTTGGTGTATGTTAAATGACTAAGTGTGAATAATAAGTATTTATAGAAAGATGGGTCCTATGTTTTTTATTCTAAAGGATCACCCAGTGCAGCATAAATAATTCTTCGCAACTCCCTTAAGGTAGGGGTTGCTCATATTATTCAGTGGGCACGGACTACCATCCCCTGCTACCATATTACTATGTTGAAGTTATTACTTGAAGGCGCTCTAGTTCAATTCTAAATTGTATCCTATGCCTGCACTACCCGTCCCATGCCTATGGTCCATGAGGCTTTGGACCTACCATTAGGTGGTTCTAGACTCAACTTAGGTTGTTCAAAATGATAAAACTAGGTGACATACAAAACGGATAGGACTTCACATAAAGACAATTAAGTTCCTAAGTTAGCCGCCACACATAAACAATAAATGCACACAGGTAGAATAGGCGGTATAGTTTTAGAGCTAAGACACATTAGAGTAGTCCAATCCTATAGGCATATTTTCCAGGGGATTCTGATTTCTATCATTGTACAATCAGCGTTGTTGTTTCTAACTAATGAATTCGCAGATTAAAGGCATTAAAAACTCCTATAGGCATGATCTCTAAATTGTTCATGCAATGAGGCAGTAAGATTGTTCGAAGGCTTAGAGTTAATAGAGAAAACTTTATAGGTATGCTTTTTGGACGAGTGATAATATTTTGTAGGCCGGATAGACAATTGAACTTGGTTTTATAATACTTTATGGGTTGTGGCATGTCATCTTGGCGGGGCAGTTTAATGAAAACAACAGAAGTAGTTTACCAAAATCCTATAGACAAGATATTTAGATGACGAAAGTATTGAAGACATGTATTATCATATCCTATAGGCATGTTGTCTAAGAGTACACAGTAGCAGACATGAAATCAAGTATAGCAATTACTAACATGCTTGAGATAGTGTACGAATATTAGACAAGTTGGATGAAGTGTGTGTGATTCCTATAGACTTGATTTCTATTAGTGTGCAGAAATAAAGCAAGTTAAAAACAAATAGCAAATAAAGAACGTAAACCCTATAGGCATGTTTTCTACCCTTTTATACCAGTATTAGAGTACACCAAGCCCCTTTTTACTAATCTCCCTATTATTTATTATTACAAAATTATTACAGACCAAATAAAATGATACAAATCAAATATGAATAGTTACAGAAAAAGACAACTATAGGCTCAATGATAGGCCCAGTACAGGTAACCCAGTGCTTCCTCTAAGCCTTCGATAGCTCCAGTAGACCCAAAACCCGACTCATAAGACCAGCAGTAAGTCAGTCAAGCTCAATATCACATAGAACAGATACCGAAGCCCAAATAAAGGATTCACACATGATTACAAGAAATGGGCTATATGTTGAACTAACTAAATCATTAAGGAAGTCCACACACATATTTCTTAAGATTGTAAAGCTAATTATCACCAAGAAGTATAAACAAATTCATGTGACATATTGGCAGGACACACACACAAGACGAGTTCATGCTTGCATTTTATAGGTTTAAGGGATATAATTGGTCATCATAGGATAAAATGCTACTTCTAAAGAAGTTCGGAACATTAACATGGTCAAAAACAGCTTAAGGCAATTTTCAGCAGGGGATCTAATTATGCAAGCTTAAGGATCAACAAAGAACAACCTTAATAGAGTAGTTTTAGCATACAGAACGACAATATAGGTTCATAACAAGCGAATGTGTATAGCATGTGTAACATGAGGATGCATATCACTTATGTCGACATGGTAAGTATACATTCTTAGTTACCAGAACCACAGATTATAATAAAGCATGAGCCAGAGTTAGCCTTAAAGAGACTCTTAGGCATGAAGGTCTGATAGAGTCATAGTTAGAGAATGGCAGTTACACATAGTAAACAAGCAAGTAGGAATGGTCTATTGCAGCCAACATGCAGCCTGATATGTTGGTATGACACAAAGATTCTAAAGTCTAAGAATTCATGGTGAATATGAAAGTCAGGTGACACTTGAGAGGGCCAAAATTCATAATAGGTAAGTATTAGATTGTCACATAAAGACTAGATGTTGCATTTCATCTTATAGGATATAAGTGGTATCAAATAGTACAGAATTGAACCAAATAGGGAATACACATTAAGCTCACAATTGGCTGTCACCACAATTAGGAATTGGTGACCTTTAAAATATTGGAACACATGAGTTGGTCTGATGCAGAACAAAGCAGGGGAAATTCAAAGGGAATAGTAGGTAAGGTGCATTCGAACCCACATTGGAGTAAACATACTTGAGAGTCTGAATCAAAGTTAAAGTTAGGCAAGTTTAGCTACATAGGAAAGATAGAGCTTCGAGAATAACATCAAAAGAGACAAGGATACAAGTAACAACATGCTGAATCGCAGAAGTTCAAGGGTATAACATATAAAACAAGAATTCAAGCAATGAAATTGCAAGGGTTAAAGATACTTACCAGTTACTAATTGTCAAAAGAAAATTTTTAGCAATATCTCAAATGTTAATAGCAAAAACGAATAGTAGAACCTAAAATCTCAGCGTGTCAAAGTTTCCAAGGGTTTTGGATGAACCCCGGGCAGTGCTCCCACTAAGAAAGGTCGAATAATCGGATTCTGGTGGCCCTGGCTTTAAGCCAGCCAAGAACTTAAGGTTTAGAATAGTATAGGATGAGTGAGAGTGAAAATAGAGTGATTAGGATATGTCCAAAGGGGAAATTAGGAGCGGGGCGGGGCGGGTCGTTTAAATGGGTCGCGAACGGGTTGGTCACAAGGGTCGTTTGGATTGGGCTGGGGTGTTAGGCTAATGATTAAGCCTATATGCGAAATTGTTTCTTAAAATAATTCATAAAAGAAATTAATAAATAATAAAAATATCACTTATGCAGTAAAATGATTTAGAATTCTATATTAACATAAGTATAAATTTTAGCACAAATAATGCAATAAAATTTGATTATGCATAGAATATAGGCTATTATTGTAAAATCGTGTAAATAGCCTGAAAAATACAAATATAATTATATAAATGAAGTAAAAATATTATGAAACATATATGTGGTTAAAAATAATAAATTTGGATGATTAAGTCATCATAAATAATTTAAAAGAGTAACTAATACATATTCAAGTAATTTAAATGCCAGAAAATTAATCTTAAACCTTTAAAAATTATGAAAAATTATAGAAAATACTTGTATGACTCTTAAAAATTAGTGGTGGTGCAGGGATGATATTACATGACATTTATAAGAACATGAGGGCAAAATTGGGTATGAACAACTTCCCCTCTTTACCTGGGAATGATGAATGAATTGTCGGGTAAAGAAAATGATGACCAATTTTGTCCGAAATAAGTGAGAGATGATGTATTTTGAAAAAATAGGAGCTAAACCCTGGTTCATGAGTTGCCCACATATACTTGGTGTTACGGGAATCAGGTCGTATGTAGTTCTGGATCCAACAGTGAATGAAACCGATGGAGTTGTTATAAGGGTGGTCGTGTATTTCGAAAAGGATCTTTTGGATGTGATAGTGAGTAATGGATAATTTCAGGTAGAGTTATGAGTGCGAATTTGAACGTTACGGATGCATAAGGTAAATATTTGAATGGTTATAGAAAAAAGGGTTATCAATTGTTGATTGTTGGTTACGTTTGAGGTGATCGAAAAATGTGAACATTGTCAACAGAAATTAGAGTTACGGAGAGACTTTCAGGCTAAACTTGGGATAGACTTTGGTTGGGCAATGGTAAGCTCCTAAGCAGCTTTCACCTATCATTCCATCTATGATAATCGCTAATTAATCGATTAGAAAGTGGAAATTTCTTTTTTTTTTTTTTTGTTTCGCATTTCTCATCAAACAAATAGGGGATTTTTTCATTACTTAAACTAGTACCGATTGATGGGAGAGCCCTCTCTTTTACCTCTGATCGTAAATGCTCTTCTTCCAATAGGATTTATTCTTTGCCCTGACGCTGTGAGAGCTTCCGGTCCTTGAGTATGGGACGAAGTGGCTTAGTTGAACATGGTGAGACTAAGGGACGGAGAGAATTTCTCCTCTTTGTAGAATGGTTACCTCCTGAGTTACATGCAAAACTTAAAACACGATGCACACGAGTATATATGGGTTATTACAAAAATTCAAACATGATGCGAATTCCCTTAGGACCATGAGAGTTTTCTTTGGACGATGAGGATGATGTCCTTAGACCATGACGTCATGGACCATGAAGTGTATGATAAGGGATTCGCTGGCCATGAAATGGTGCCCTTGGGCTATGAGGATGATTCATCCAGATATGACACCTTTGAATAATTATATGTAATTTCGATAGATCCTCCGACCATGGCGTGATGTATTCAGGCTTTGGGGATGGTGCCTTCAGACTATGACACCTTCGGACAATGTGGCGATGTTTAAGCCCATGAAATGCAAGTATGCGGTGACATCGATCGTTTGATATAGGAAACATGTAATGCTTAGTCATATGCGAGAATGGGACAAGAGAAGGCTTAGTCTTGTATGGGATAAGAGTAGTGCTTAGCCCAATGCAAATAGCGGAAATAATGCTTAGTCTCATGCGAGGAAAGGCATTGCTTAGCTTTATGCAGTATGGAGGAAGTGCTTAGCCTCATGTCATGTAATGGAGACAATGCTTAGTCTCATGCAGGGAAAGGCAATGTTTTGCCTTATGCAATAATGGAGGTAGTGGTTAGCCTCATGCAAGGTGAGGGAAGTGTTTAGCCCTATGTAAGGAGTGGAGACAATGCTTAGTCTTATACAGGAAAAGATGTGCTTAGCCTTATGCGATAATGGAGGCAACACTTAGCCTCATGCAAGGAATGGATATGATACTTAGTCTCATGCAAGGAAAGGCAATGCTTAGCCTTATGCAATAAAGGAGGCAGTGCTTAGCCCTATGCAGGAATGGAGAAAATGCTCAGTCTCGTGAAAGAAAAGGAAATGTTTAGCCTTATGCAATGGCGAGGGCAGTGTTTAGCCCTATGCAAGAATGGAGACAGTGGTTAGTCTCATGCACGGAAAGGGAATACTCAGCCTTATGCAATGGTGAGAGCAGTGTTTAGCCCTATGCAAGAATGGAGACAATGCTGTCTCATGAAAGGAAAGGCAATGCTTAGCCTTATGCAATGGTGAGGGTAGTGTTTATCCCTATGCAAGAAGAGCAATGATTAGATATGACGGGGAAAATGATTCTTAGCTTGGCGCATTTTTCTTTGGAAACTTCTGTCGGTGTGAAGATAGTGAACTTGTTGTATGTACATATTTGTTGACATTCTTGTTATGTCCATTGTGCCTGCATCTAAAAGAAAATCGTGACTTTTGGAGGGGGGAGGTTGGTTCGTGCTCTCGATTCCTTGCTTTGCCTTTGCTCTTGTTTCGAGGTCCTGTTTGAGTCACCTTGGGTAACGTCTGGCTACTACAAAAAATGAAATTTTTGAAAATATGCATTTGTGACAAAATCGTTTATATGACAATGTAGTTTGTTCAAAATATGTGATGATGCATAAAAAAAGTGATCTTCGAATCGGAGAATGTGACACGTTTTGAGACATTGCAACCTCCTTAACTTAGAATTTTTAGGATCCTCCTCAAAATTCTGCCCCAGCTTAAATGCATACTTCTGGCGATACATTCCTTGGTAATCCTAAACACGATGAGGTCGGGAAAACTTGAGATCTTGCCCCAGTTTCTGACCGTACGGGAGAATGAGGATTTTATTATGATGTAATTGAACCCACAGGGCTGGCTATGTATCCCCTCTTTAATGGGAATCGGGTCAAGTGCAGTTCAGGTTACATCTAATAGAAAGTGTCATCATAGTCTTAAACATAATATATCTTGACTGCGTCTGAATTGATAGGTTTTTTCCAAATCTCTCCATCCATCTCTGCAAGTAAAAGTGCTCCTCCTGTAAGTACTCGGTGAACCATGTAAGGGCCTTGCCAGTTGGGTGAGAATTTCCCCTTTGCTTCATCCTGATGTGGGAAGATTCATTTCAGCACCAATTTCCCCGGTGTGAATTTCCTTGTCCTAACCTTTTTTATTAAAAGCTCTTGTCATTATGTTCTGGTAGAGTTTACCATGACACACTACGTTCATTATTTTACCATCAATGAGAGCTACTTGCTCATACTGCTTTTGTACCCATTTTGTGTCGGTGAGCTCCGCCTATGGTATGATCCTTATGGAAGGAATCTCCACTTCGACAGGGATAATGGCTTCGATACCATAGACCAGTAGGTAGGGGTTGACCTAGTTTACGTATGAACGGTGGTGTGATACCCGAGCAAAGAAAATGGTAGCTTCTTATTCCATTGTTTATAGATGTCTACCATTTTCCTCAATATCTTCTTGATATTCTTGTTGGCGGCTTCTACGGCTCCATTCATTTGAGGCGTGTATGTTGTAGAGTTTCGACGCTTGATCTTGATTTTTTCACACATGGCATTCATCAGGTCACTATCCAGAATCTCAAGAAGAAGCCCAATGAGACTTTCCGCGAATATGCTACTCGATGGAGGTCAGAAGCAGCGACGGTCAGGCCAGCATTAGATGAAGAGCAGATGAACAAGTTCTTTGTCAGGGCTCAGGATATAAAATATTACGATAGGTTATTGGTAATCAAGAATCACAAGTTCTCCAATATCATCAAGCTCGGAGAACGGAACAAGGAAGGTATCAAAAGTGGAATGGTGACAAATTTTGAGGCACTGCAGGCCACGAATAAAGCACTACAATCAGGTGGCATATCAAAGAAGAAAGAAGTGGGAATAGTAATGGTTGCCCAAGGCCCAAAAACTCCATTTGTATACAAAACACCTCCACCCACATACCAACCATCACCTCCCAGATATTCCCAACCTGTTACCGCCTACCATACCTATAATTCCCAACATCCTATTATCAGTCACCTCTAACTCGTCCAAACTACCAAAAACCAAGCCTAATTTTGAACTCAAGCCACCCAAACAATATACCACCATTGTTGAACACGTCGACCAGTTGTATGAGAGATTGAAAGTTGCTGGATATGTCACCCCTATTTCCGTTGTGGCAATGGAGAATTCTTCTCAATGGGTCAATCCAAACAAGACATGTGCGTACCATTCCGCTATGAAGGGACACACTATTGACGAGTGTTGCACCTTAAAAGACAAGATACAAACACTGATTGATAATAAGGTCATACGGGAAAAGGAAACTGCACCTAATGTACGCAACAATCCCCTCCCAGATCATAGGGTGAAGGGGTCAATGTGATAGAAACTGACTAAGAATGGGATCCCGAGGAATCAATTGGACTTATTCGAGAAGGTGACGATCCTAAGAAACCTACAGTCACGCTCAATCCCATTGAGGTGCAGGTGCAGCCACCAAATGAAGTCGAGGTAGCTGCATCGGTTCCTTTTGAAGTAGAATTAACCCCATCTGCAGCAACACCCGCTCCATTTAAGGTGGAGGTGGCCATACTTTCACTGTAACGGTGGCATCCACACCACCCTTCAGTTCCAATGTTGTACCTTAGGATTATGTGGCCGAAACTAGACGAAAATGAAGCTCGAAGATGGAAGAATCTGGTGCTGCACAAGGAATGACTAGAACAGGAAGGCTTTATACACCTGAACATTTGGGAGAAAATAGTAAGCAAGCTTCCAGTAAACCGTCCGTTGTTGAGACTGGTCCAGATGACCTCTAGAGGAAGGTACGTGCAAGGGAGTACTCTGTCGTCAATCATCTGAAGAAGACTCCCGCCCAAATATCTATCCTGTCATTGCTGCAAAATTCTGAGACACACAGGAATGCTCTGATTAAGGTATTGAATGAAGCATATGTGCCAAACAACATCACTAGCGGAGAAATGGCCAATATGGTGGAGCAAGTGCTAGAAAGCCACAAGATCACTTTCCGTGAGGACGAGTTGCCACCTGAAGGGTTAAGTCACAACAGGGCACTGCACATCACAGTGCAATGTGAAGATATGTTCATTTTTAGAGTTTTCATAGATGGAGGATCTAGCCTCAATATTTGCCCATTGACAAGGCTGAAGAGGTTGGGAAAGGGCCTACATGAAATACGAGCAGGATCTATGAATGTGAAAGCATTAGATGGGTCACAAAGGGCCACGATTGGAGAAACCAACCTACTCTTGCAAATGGGTCCTACCTGGTTCGATGTTGAATTCCAGGTCTAGACATATCCGCCTCTTACAATATGCTGTTGGGACGGCCTTGGATATATGCCGCTGGAGATGTAGCATCTACTTTGAACCAAGAGGTAAAATTTGAATGGAACCATCAAGAAGTGATCATCCATGGAGATGGGAGCAACCCCATTTACACCAGTCAGACTGTTCCGGAGGTAGAAAACACAAGGAAGTTAGGTGGAGAAACCTACAATCACATCGAGCATGTTAACGTGATTTAGAAGGATAAATGGTGGAGTAGAAAAATAGAGAGCATACTGACATGGGCAGGGTATGAACCTAGTAAGGGGCTTGGTAAAAAGATTCAAGGTATCTCCAAACCAGTACAGCTGAAGCGCCATGGCACAACCTTCGGGCTCGGATATCAGTATACATAGCAGGGCTATCGGAATTGGTCGCCACCATGGTGTGGTCCATATTATCCTCTTGAGCAACCCGTATCGCACCTGAATCAGACCTTCCATCAAGCCGATACAATATGGGGGTCATAGGAAGAAGAAGCCTTGGCAGCATTGAGGAATTTGTTCTTGGAAGACGATGATATAGATTGTTGTGTAATAGTTAAAGAGGAGGAGGAAGACAGCCTCACTATCTAGACAGTGGAGAAGGTAGCATCTCTCAAGAACTAGACTGCTAAACCATCAAGGGCCTGACGAGTCTCGGGGTAGCAAGGTTGATAGCATTGTTTACTTTTGAAAATGATTTCCTCTTTGGCATTCTGTTTTAAATAATATTTTTAATGTTCCGTTTCAAAAAAAAAATTTATTTGAAATCATTTTTTTGGCATTCTAAATGGCTTGATATTTTTTTATTACTATTTTTCTTTCATATCTTTCTCCCTACAACATTATTATTTCCTATCTTGATGAACCAACGACTGTGACTTGTAATGAGACAATGCAACAGAAGGACAATGACTCGGAAAAAATAGAAGAAAAGGATGTAATACCTGAGGAAATTGTTAGAGAAGTGGAGAACTTTGAGAACAAGCCCAAATCCAACCTGGACGAGACCGAGATAGTAAACTTGGGAGACTCCGAAACCGTCAAGGAAACCCGCATAAGCATCCATTTGTCATTGTCAGAGAAAGAAGAATACACTCGGTTCCTGAAAGAATATGAGGATAACTTTGCATGGTCATACGAAGATATGACAGGGTTGAGCACATCCATAGTGGCTCACAAGTTACCTACAAATCCAATGTGTCCGCCGTGAAGCAGAAACTCAGGAAATTCAAGCAAGACATGAGCCTGAAAATCAAGGAAGAAGTTACCAAGAAGATCAAAGCCAAGGTCCTCAGGGTAGTTGAATACCCAACTTGGATGGCCAACATTGTACCGGTTCCAAAGAAAGATGTGTAAGTCAGAGTCTGTGTTGATTATCGAGATCTAAATAGAGAAAGTCCCGAAGATGATTTCTTGTTACCAAATATACATATTTTGATCGACAATTGCGCCAAGCATGAACTCCAGTCCTTTGTAGATTGCTTCGCAGGTTACCATTGGATACGGATGGATGAAGAAGACACCGAGAAAACATCATTCATTACACCATGGGGAGTGTACTGCTACAAAATGATTACATTCGGTTTAAAGGATGCTGGAGCCACCTAAATGAGGGCCATGACAACAATTTTCCATGACATGGTACATAAAGATATAGAGGTATATGTGGATAATGTCATCATTAAATCCAAGAAATCCGGAGATCACATAGCATACTTGAGGAAATTCTTTGATCGGTTGCGGAAGTATAACCTGAAACTAAATCCCGCAAAGTGTGCATTCGGGGTTCCTGCCGGAAAGTTGGATTCATCATCAGTCGCCGGGGAATATAGTTGGACCCATCAAAGGTCAAATCCATCCAAGAATTACCACCACAAAAGAGCAAGAAAGATGTGATGAGTTTCCTGGGACGCCTCAACTACATCAGCCATTTCATAGCACAATCCACAATAATATGCGAGCCGATTTTCAAAATGCTGAAGAAGGACGCTGTAACCAGTTGGACCGAGGATTGTCAAAAGGCTTTTGACAAGATCAAGGAATACTTGTCCACACCACTAGTTTTAGCCCCACCAGAGCCTGGTAGACCATTGCTTCTCTACCTTGCAGTGTTAGATGGAGCTTTCGGTTGTGTTCTAGGGCAGCATGAAGAGACAGGGATAAAGGAGCAGGCTATCTACTACTTGAGTAAGAAGTTCACTCCTTATGAAGCACGGTACTCTCTGCTAGAACGCACTTGCTGCACTCTAACCTGGATAACTCAGAAGCTACGACATTACTTATGTGCTTATACTACATATCTCATTTCGAGAATGGATCTCATGAAATACATCTTTCAAAAACCCATGCCTACTGGGAAGATGGCCAAGTGGAAAATCTTGCTGAGTGAGTTCGACATCATCTATGTAACTCAGAAAGCAGTCAAAGGACAAGCATTGGCAGAACACTTTGCTGAAAATCCTGTGGGAGGAGAATACGAACCCCTGAAAATATATTTTCCTGATGAAGAGGTATCATTCGTAGGAGAAGATATTGTTGAAGACTACGATGGTTGGAGAATGTTTTTCGATTGAGCTACGAATTTCAAGGGAGTCGGCATCGGAGCCGTCTTGGTATCAGAAACTGCTTAGCATTATTCAGTGTCTGCAAAACTCAGATTCCCATGCACTAACAACATGGCGGAATATGAAGCTTGCATATTAGGTCTTAACCTGGTTGTTGATATAAACACTCAGGAACTCCTGGTAATCGGGGATTCAGATCTACTTGCGCACCAGGTACAAGGAGAGTGGGCTACCAAGAATTCCAAGATACTTCCATATCTGCATCATGTACAAGATATGAAGAAGAGTTTCACAAAGATATAATTCCGGCATGTCCCCAGAATTCAGAACGAATTCACAGACGCATTGGCCACCTTGTCATCAATGATACAACATCCAGACCGGAATTGGACTTCCAAAATGCATTTCGAACACGCTCCCAACCCTGAAATCACCTAACAGAGCTAATAGATCCATCAAATTTCCATTCCGAGGCCGTCTTCACACTGCTTCGACTACGAGAAACTTTCCAACACTTAAGCTCTCATTTAGGGTCTAAATGTCCCAAAACTCTCCGGAACTCAAAACCGAACGTCCCGGCAATTCAATTAAGCAGAAATAGACTTGGGGAAGACAATTAACAGTTGATCAGGGCATTAATTATTAAGACGACCGCCCGGGTCGTCACAGATAGGTGCCACTTTCTTATAGAGTGCATACAATGTTGTAGTGAGACTGTTGTTCCAAGATCATTTCTCCATTAGGTCACTATGCTTAGGTTGAAGCCTTCTTCCTTATTTCCTCAACTAGTCTTTTGTGCTAGCACGTAGGGGAGATCCTCTGACTCTTGTAAAAATGCGAGCTATTTACATTGAATACCCGATAGAACTTTTGAAGTTCTTACTCGCCTATAATTATCCTTAGTCACTTACCTCTGTGCCCTTGTGCTCATCGGGTTACTTCTAAACCCAATTTTTCATAGTCTCCCCTATGGAACTTCCTTTTTTTTAGCGTAACACTTATAAGGTACCTTTAACTACCCCAACTACTGTCTGAATATTTATCATGGATCACGATGACATCATATCTGCGAGACTGATTTCCCTATGCTAGGTTTCACTACGTTTATCTTGTACGATCTATTGATTTATCTGTATCCTCTTGTATAGCCATAACTAGACTCTTCCTTAATCAACTACTAATGATTCGTTGATCCATTCTCATATCATTATTCCGCGTAATCCCCCTTGGGTTATGTCCTTTGTCTTAACTTACCTCTCATATTGGCTCCTAATCTATCAAATGTTCTTTCGCACTTATTTATCAATAACATCTGGTGTGGAACCCTTGCTGCCTCTCCCCTGTGTGGTTCTTGCATAATGTTCTGGAGTTGTATCATATATGTAGGATTTGAATAAATTCAATCTCATTCCTTTCTCATTTTTACCGCATTCTTACTTTACTATTCCATAGTTACCTGAACCACTTAACTCCGACTTAATACCATAACACAATATCTTCTCCCCTTTAGGGGAGTATTAATATTTAACGTTATGAAGATTTACTTATAAATATTTTACCTCTTCATCTTCGACGTCTTTGCACGTCTTCACCGACTCTTACTCGCCTTGTGGTAACCTTTATATGCCCTGAATAACTGAATTTCTTATGCACGAGGGTGAAAACTAGTGTAACTGGCACATTTAGTCCCTTAAGATTAACTCTCCTTATAGTGCTTGCATCTTCCTAAATGACCTTTAAAGGTTATTCTTCTATTGTCCATTCTATTATTGCCGGAACGTGATCTATGAAATTCTCGCGATTCCGACTATTATCAAATCCTTGGGTCCCTAATCATTTTTGAGTCACCAACTCATTTCTCGAAATAAGGATATGACTTTATGGCTTATACCCTTTATTGTCTCAAGGCATGTCACCTCTTGTCTTTTCCTTCACTTTACTATAGACTCTGCCATCCTGTCATATTTTGATTTACCGTTCTCACAAAGGTGTCACATCTTACTCATAATACATCATTTACTCTCTTCATATTCTCCTACTAATATCTCTATCTATTACATTATTCTTAAAACTTCAACAAAACATTATTTCACATTTAGCTCCCCTTGCTCCATCTACTGGCTCTTCGGGTTGCCTAACATTCTCTCTTGACTAGGGACGGGAGCCATACCAAGGTAAATATTTATCCCTTATAGTATTCCACTGCCTATCTTTTGAAATTTGTGAACATTCTAGTATTCATATCTGACTGTTCTATTCTATAGTGCACCATCTGTTCTTTTACTACGTTTGCACTATCCTTCAAAAATGGTTTAGCTAATGATAACAAATCCATCCACCATTTTGGGTTACTATAACCACAGCTGGATCCTAATATGCCATCATCCTCTTAAGCAATGTCTATTAGCTCCGATAGGGCATAACTGATATGGGTGTTGCCGATTTTATATATCTCTGCTGCTGTGGAAAATAACTCATAATGCTTATATTTCTCTTCCTGAATTGTAAATTTTGATAATCTTCACTAAATGGGTACCTCGTACCCTTCTTCACCTTGGTTCTTTTACTTGTTGAAAGTGTAAGGCCCCGTGAAATTGTTCCTAAAACCTCGGGGTTTCGTGGTGCCGGGTTAGGCGTTAGTGTTAATAATAGTAGAAAGCTCACCATGATTCAGACTTTTTGGATTGAGCAGTGCGCTGAGGAGTTAAAGGAAAATATTATGCAGAGTTGGGAATTTATGCGGCCCATTATGTTGCCCCATAATCACTCTGCGTGCTGCACAACAGCCGCAGAGTGAGGTAGCTATTTGGGCCATTTTTGATGTTATTTTCGCGGCACATTATGCGACCGCATAACAATTTTGCGGGCCACATTTTTATCACATAATCTATAAGGCCCCGTAAATTTTTCCCTTAAAACCGGGGTTCCGTGATGCCGGTGTAGGATTGAACAGTATGCCAGGGAGTTGAAGGAAAATATTTTTAGAGATAGGTATTTTTACGGCCCATTATGCGGCCGCACAATCACTTTGCGGGTCGTAGAATGATCGCAGAATGAAGCAACTTTTTGGGCTCATTTTGAGGTCAATTTCGTAGCCAATTGTGCGACCACATAACCGTTTCGCGGGCCGCACTTTGATCACATAATCATCTTAGAATTTTGTGAAGGGAGGTTCTGCGGCGCATTATGCGACCGCATAACAGGTTTGTGGGCCGCATAACGGGTGCAGAGTGAAGCAGACCAGCCTAGTTCCGAGGGCCATCTTTCGCGGTAATTTTGCGGACCGCTGAATCATTATGTGCTCACATATGCGACCACAGATTGTAACGACCCGGCCGGTCATTTCGAGATCCAGCACGTTGTTCAGCAGTTGGGAGTCATGAACATCTTAATTTCGGGTATTGTGACTTGTGTGTATGGTAAGAGTTGAAATTCAGGAGGTTCGGAGTTAAATTGAAAGGATAATTCTCATTTCAGAAGCCTTAAGTTGAAGAAATTGAGTAAGACTGGAATTCTGAGTAAACGACCTCAGAATCAGGATCCGAAGGTTCCAACAGGTTCGTATGGTGATTTCGGACATGGGCGTATGTCCGTACAAGGATTTTGATAACCCAAGAGTGTTTTGGTGTATATTGTGGAAGTCAGCATTTTTGAAGAAATTTCCTAAGTTTGGCTTGAAGCTCATTTCAATGATCATGATGTCCTTTTGGGATTCCGAGTCTGGGAATAGCTTCGTACGGTAATTCTGGAGTTGGGAGCGCAATCGGAAGTGAATTCGGATGTCCGGAGGTAATTTTGAAGTCATTTGGCTAAAGATAGAAATTTGAAGGTTTTTGAGAAGTTTGACCGAGAGTTTGAATTTTTCATATCGGGGTCGGATTCCAATTCCGAAAGTTGGAGAAGGAAAATTGCGGAAATTTCTGCTGCATTTTTTTTGGATAGCAAACTATGCGTCGAAGAGCTAACTTTGGAAGCATATGTATAAGAATCTTTAATTAATATGAAAATTTGAAAAAGTGAAAGTTATAGATTGTGAGGTCTAGTTTCCAGAACATTAAACCATTTGTTATTTGAAGTTTTGTGCATAAAGTTATGATCGATTGAATGAAGGCTGGTAAAACTGTTTTTGCACTTTCCCCAGAAATTTCTGATGCGGGTAGCCTACTTTGGAAGCTTGTATCTCGAAATCTATAAGAAATCTGAAATTTTGGCAAACAGGAAAGTTGTAGCCCGTGCAATCTAGTTTTGCAGAAAGTTAAACCATTCATCATTTGGATATTTGTACTGAAAGTTATGATCGATTGAACAGGGGTTGGTAAAGCTGTTTCTAGTGGACTTTTAGGGACGACTTTTAGCGACGAAATTGGACTTTTAGTGATGGCTTGGCAGAAACTTAAGGACCAAAAAATGTTCATTTCCTTCATTTTGTTTTGGATTTTTGGAGCACGTTTCTTGGGCGATTTTGGGTGATTTTCACGGGAAAAAATTGGGGTAAGTGTTCCTTATCCTATATTGATTATATTTCATGATTCCATACTCATCTACATCATGAATCCATGAATTTATTGAAGAAAAATATGTTTTTTTAGCAAATCTTCCAATAAACAAAAATTTAATATTTGAAAGCCAATCCGATGTCGGAATTCAATAATTTTTGCATGGTTGAACTCGTATCGGAATGGGTGTCCGGAAAATATAACGTTTACCCGATTCCGAGACATGGGCCCGAGGGGCGTTTCGGTCATTTTACCAAATTTTACGCCTTAGCTTTGAATTAAATAGTAGAATCAGTTGCTTGAGATGTTATTCACGATATGTTATTAATTTGAATAGATTTGGGCCATTTGGAGTCGGATACTCGTGGCAAAAGTATGGTTTCGAGTTGATTTTGAGCCGGTTCGAAGTAAGTGGCTTGTCTAACCTTGTGTGGGGGACCTTTCCCCTTAGGATGTGATATTTGGTAATTGAGTGCCTTGCACGTGAGGTGACGAGCATCTACTTGTGCTAATTGTTGAAAATACGGTTTTACTTTAAATATTTAGACTAAGTTTCTTTCTTACCTGTTTTGTTCTATTTGCAATTATAGTCTATGTTAGCTTAGAAAATCATGCCTAGTTGCTCTAAATTGCCTACTTGCTTAAGTTGCTTTAATTGTACTATGTGAAGCATGTAAGGCTAGAACTACTTGTTGCCTTGTATTTTTATACTCTATTTCTGAATATCTTCTTGTTGTGCCTGCGTATTTACTTTGGGACTATGGGACGGTATCTTGGGAGATCCCCCTGCATATTTACTTTGGGACTACGGGACGGTATCCCGGGAGATTCCCCTGCATATTTACTTTGGGACTATGGGACGGTATCCCGGGAGATCCCCTTGCATAGTTACTTTGGGACTACGGGACGGTATCCCAGGAGATTCCCCTGCATATTTACTTTGGGACTATGGGACGGTATCCTAGGAGATCCCCTTGCATATTTACTTTAGGACTACGGGGTGGTATCCCGGGAGATCCCCCTGCATATTTACTTTCCGACTATGGGACGGTATCCCGGGAGATCCCCTTGCATATTTACTTTGGGACTATGGGACGGTATCCCAGGAGATCCCCCTGCATATTTACTTTGGGACTACGGGACGGTATCCCGGGAGATCCCCCTGCATATTTACTTTGGGACTGCGGGTTCCATTCCCGATAGATCCCCCCGCCCCCCTACATTGATAAAAGGACTACGGGACGGTATCCATGGATATCCTTCGGATATACATATGATGGACTAGAGGACGGTATCCCGGGAGATCCTCTGGACAGTTGAAAAAAGGACTACAGGACGGTATCCTGGGATATCCTGATTGTTACCATTGTCATTGAGTTGTACATATTTCGTGTTTACTCTGTTCTTTGTGTTTTGTTATTTCCTGGTTCGACCGGTCTTATTTCACTGTTGTACTCATTATTACTGCCTGTTTTCATACTGTAAATTCCTATTATATTGATTAACCTCAATAGGGCCCTGACCTTCCTCGTCACTACGCGGCCGAGGTTAGGCTTGGCACTTACTGAGTACCGTTATGGTGTACTCATGCCCCTTCTGCGCATGTTTTTCATATGCAGATCCAGGTACCTCCACCCAGGTGCACTATCGCCGAGGTTGAGAGGCCTAGCAGAGACTTCGAGGTACATCTGCCGCGTCCGCAGACCAGGAGTCTCTATATTATTCCATCTTTAGTGGAAATTTTTTCCTTCCTTACAGTTGTTTAGACATTCTGGAGTTAGAGCCGTGTATTACATTTTTGTTAGCATGTGTTTCCTGTGAGTTTCCGGGTTTTGGAGTGATATTGTAGACTTCCGCATTATTTTTGAGTCGTATATGCCGAGCGGCATTTATATAAAGTATTTCTTTTAGATTTGTTCAGTTTTTACTTAATTATTCCGCAAGTTATGTTGTTTTTTTTTTTGCATTGTTAGGCTTACCTAGTTATAGATACTAGGTGCCATCACTACATGTTCACGGAGGGCGAACTGGGGTAGTGACAAGTTGGTATCAGAGCTCTAGGATCCCGTAGGTCTCACGATTCATGAGCAAGTCTAGTACAGTCTTGTGGATCGGTACAGAGACGTCTGTACTTATCTTCGAGAGTCTACATGGCTGTTAGAAGTATTTCCCTTCTTGATTCTTCATCGTGCCAGTTGATTCCTTTGAGGCTTATGCCTATGTTCATTCCTACTCAATCTTACGCGTCGCGAAACGCTTGCTATGGATAAGGAATTTGAGGAATGGGAATGGTTCTGCGAATGAAATTAGAGATGCTTATATATGTAGATGGTTGTGGTTGTTGTTATGGACCTGTGAAAGTGTAATATGTCATTTCAGCTCAGTAACTGTGTTTCTGAAAGCCTTAAGGTTGTGCTCAGGTAGTGATGATGGTTGCAATTGATCGTCGCGCGGTGTCGATATGGTAATAGAATGTTTGCCCGTGTGTTGGGGAAGATGAATGGGTGAAGGGAGATCTTCTCAGAGTATGATTTTGAGATTTCAGTGCTTTTGTTCCGGCAGATGGTAGGCATTTGGATTCTGGATGGTTTAGTTGAAGTTGATAAAGATTTGGTGTCTTCAATCGAGAGTGTACTCGTTGTCATTGATCGAATGGAATGTGTTAGGTTTGTCGGTTCTATGGTTTCTTCGGTTGTGTGGGGTCAGAGTATTGAGGAATGCGGTTGGCAAGGAATGATCCTGGAATGAAGCAGGGCGTAGGATGGGGTATTGAGGTCGCAAAGAGCGTGCATGTCAGCGTCGCTGGGAGGTGTCAGCATGTGATTTCTTCATGTGGGTTATCTTCTGGGGATAGGTTAGCAATGGCAGGGTTGGCAGGTTCTGTGAGGGGTCCTAGTAGCTAGTTGGTAGGATATAGAATGTGTAAATAATGCTAGGGAATTCGGGTATTTAGGGAGTGCTAGCAAGGGAATTTGGAAGATTGAGATGGTTTGGCGGAGCAAGATCGTGTTATCAAAGGAGGAAGATCTCAACAGGGTCTAGGGTGGTGCTAGGAGTGGCTTCGGACTAAGTGGGGGAGTCCCACTATCTGCAGTAGGGCTGTAGGGTTGTCTTCTCATAGGGTTGCGAATTGTCGACGTATAGGCAAGTGATTTCAGCTAAGGAAGGAGGAGTAAAATGGTAATTGTGCGTAGGATTTGATGGATTTGTGCAAAAGTTGGTCCTGTCAGGTCAGGGTTAGGCTTTGGAAGATTCAAATTTTTCTTAAGGCATGGGCGATTTGTAGGGATAGTGACTCAGTCACGCGTTTCTTTGAAAAAGGTGTTCGTGTGCCAGGAGGGCCTTGGAATGATTGAATTCGGGGCCAGTCAGAGTGGCTGACTCTTAATACCCGTCCCAATGAGTTCAAAAGTTAAAGAATGCGGCGATTAGACATTTCAGGCAGCTATATGGTCGAGAATCAAGGCTTTGTAGAATAATTTCCGATAAAGCGGAGGATGGTTGGAATGTTCTATGATATGTTTCAGCAGGCATGATAATATTGGAGGAGTGAGAGGAATAGACTTCGTATTGAAGAAAATAAGTATCAGAAGGGTATGAGACAGGTTGCGAGATTTGGGCAACGTAGTCTCGTGAATCAAGGTCACTCGGGATGAGTGAGGGTTGAGTTTGCTATGGGTTGAAGGAAGTTGTTATTGTTCCCGAGGCAATTAATGGTGATTAAAAGAGGATGGGTTATTTAGCCATGGTTGAAATGGCACCTTTGAGGCAGTGATTGGTTCCTTTGATGTGATTTAGTTATGCACGTGGTTTATGCCGGTTGTGCGGGGCTTGTCGGCCGTCGTAATGGGTTTTATGTGGGAATTCACTCGTGAGTTGAGGTGGTACTCTTTAATTGAGTCAAGTAAAAGTTTCTATACGATGAAGTGTTCACCCTATTGGTGGTTCGAAAGCTATGATGGGATTCTTGCGCTACCTCATGTTGGTATGTTAAGTGTTGGAAGCAGTATGTAACTGGGAGTAAGAATCGAGATTCAGGTACGATGTTTATAAGGATGTCATGAGCTCGGAAGAGCAAGACAGAGTGATTCGAAAGTTCAGTATAAGCTGGTATTATCTTCAGTGTCGCCTGAGATCGATATTTGGTGGAAGAGGCTTTATACCCTGGTCATGGGTTATTGATGTGCTTTGCGGCCTTAGCATGGTCACTGTCATGGATGTGCAGACTGGTTGCCTTGTGTGGGAGGTCGTGGAAGCATGATCGCAAAAAGATTGTATAAAGTGTGACATGTAGTCACTTGATGTAATTCAGATTTGGACTGAGTATGAAGAAGTTCCATATTGCTTAATTGAGAATTTATGCCTGGAGGGCGTTCGGTCCAATTGATTATGGATTTTGGGGGTGTTAGTCTCGGTGATGACGGTTGTTCTTGTGTATTATGAGAAAAGGTAGGGTTAATGTGGACCCAGGTAAAAGCTAAATAGCTAAGTTTGGTGTGAGCAAGGTGGATCGATGTTTGTGGATGGATTTGTTTATGATTATGGGCTCCGTGCGAGCCAGACATGTTCCTTTCAGTGGAGCACTTTTCATGGAAAGATATTAGAACAGCGGGTGTTGTTATGTCTTCGTCGAATTTATGTGTTATGGTGATTGTGCCGTGCGAGTTGTGAAAACGGCTTGAGGATTCCTTATGTGTTGAGGTCCCGCGTAGTGGGGATGTTATGCGAGCATGATAGCTCTTGAGATCCAGAGTGTGTATATATATATCGCACCTCAGCTGTGCTTGTGATCGATATTCGGTAATTTGTAATAGTGAGCAATCAGCTCTGTATATATTTCCTTACGTGAGTTTTATGTTATTTGGATCTGGTGGCACACCACCACGATGATGTTATTTGGGATCGGGTGGCACGCCGCCACGGGTATGTTATTTGGATCGGGTTGCACGCCAGAATAGTGTGATGATAAGAAGGGTTAATATGTATTTATTTTCTTGTGTTTTATTTACTATTTTTGGTAAGAATTCATATTAGTTGAGTGCGCTGAATAGTTCCGTCCTGAGTCGTTTCTATATATCATGTTCGAGTTACGGCCTATTGGCGCGATGTGGTATCATGTGAGGCTGTTAGCCATGTATGGGGTGATTTACTGTCTGAGCAGTTCATACTGGGTGAGACGAGATTATCGGATCAGGGATCAGTACGATAAGGTTATGTAGAGTGTATATTAAAGAACAAATACCATCATCCAGGTTCATAAGGAAAGTGACGATTCTAGTCAAGATGAGGTATTCAAGGATTTGTTAACTCTGCGGTTGAGTATGAATTTCTGCACATTTGCTCCACTGTGGTGGTATCGTCATCATTATAGCAGGTTGTATGTATAGTTGTTATGAGGTACATTGAGAGCATCAGATTCGTGGAATTTTGGCCATTAAGGTTCAGGAAGCGTCATTGTGGTCAGATGATGAGTTGTGCGGTGCATGGTGCCAATTCGGCAAGGGTATGCAGTTATGATCGGGTATATCGTGTGCTAGTTGATGCAGTGCTTATATATATTGAAACTAGGCCTGGCTAGAGAAATTTCAGGTGTTTGAATAAATTTTGAGCTTATTACATGAATAAAGAAGAAATCTCCAAATTTGATCAAGCAATTGTGCTCGACTGGGTTGTGGTAGCACGGGAAGGTGCTCGAGATGTTAAACAACGATTTCAGATAACTACATAGCAGTTCTTAGCACGTTCTAGGACGAACGTCGGTTTAAGTGGGAGAGAATGTAATGACCCGATCGGTCGTTTTGAGATACAGCGCGTCGTTCAGCAGTTGGGAGTCATGAACAACTTCATTTCGGGTATTGTGACTTGTGTGTATGGTCAGAGTTGAAATTCAGGAGGTTCGAAGTTAAATTGAAAGGAAAATTCTCATTTCAGAAGCCTTAAGTTGAAGAAATTGAGTAAGACTGGAATTTTGAGTAAACGACCTCAGAATCAGGATCCGAAAGTTCCAGCAGGTTCGTATGGTGATTTCGGACTTGGGCGTATGTCCGGATCGAGATTTGGATAACCTGAGGGCGTTTTGGTGTATATTGTGGAAGTCAACATTCTTGAAGAAATTTCCTAAGTCTGGCTTGCAGCACATTTTAATGATATTGATGTCCTTTTGGGATTCCGAGTCTGGGAATAGCTTCGTATGGTGATTCTGGAGTTGGGAGCGTGATCGGAAGTGAATTCGGATGTCTGGAGGTCATTTTGAAGTCATTTGGCTAAAGATAGAAATTTGAAGGTTTTTGAGAAGTTTGACCTAGAGTTTGACTTTTTGATATCGGGGTCGGATTTCATTTCCGAAAGTTGGAGCAGGTCCATAATGTCGAATATGACTTGTGTGCAAAATTTGGTGTCAATCGGACATGATTTGATAGGTTTCGGCATGGTATGTAGAAGTTTGAAATTTCAAAGTTCATAAAGCTTGAATTGGAGTGCGATTCATGATTTTGACGTTGTTTGATGTGATTTGAGGCATCGAGCGAGTTAGTATCATGTTTTGGAACATGTTGGTATCTACTGCATTTGTTTTTTGGACAGCAAACTGTGCATCGAAGATCTAACTTTGGAAGCGTATATATAAGAATCTATAATTATTATGAAAATTTGCAAAACATGAAAGTTGTATATCGTGAGGTCCACTTTCTATAGCATCAAACCATTGGTTATTTGAAGTTTTGTGCATAAAGTTATAATCAACTAAATAAAGGCTGGTAAAATCGTTTTTGCATTTTCCCTAGAAATTTCTGATGCGAGGAGCCTACTTTGGAAGCTTGTATCTCGAAATATATAAGAAATACAAAAATTTGGAAAACAGGAAAGTTGTACTCAGTTGGACATTTATACTGAAAGTTATGATCGATTGACCAGTGGTTGGTAAAGCTATTTTTAGTGGACGTTTAGTGACGACTTTTAGCGACGAAATTGGACTTTTAGTGACAGCTTGGCAGAAACTTAAGGACCAAAAAATGCTCATTTCCTTCATTTCGTTTGGGATTTTTGGGAGCACGCTTCTTGGGCGATTTTTGGAAGATTTTCACGGTAAAACATTGAGGTAAGTTTTCCTTATCCTATAATCATTAAATTTCATGATTCCATACTCATCTACATCATGAATCCATGAATTTATTGAAGAAAAATCTGTTTTTTAGCAAATCTTCCAAAAAAAAAAAAACTTTTAAGGTTTGAAAGCCAATCCGATGTCGGAATTCGATAATTTTTGCATGGTTAAACTCGTATCGGAATGGGTGTCCGGAAAATATAACTTTTACCCGATTCCGAGACGTGGGCCCAAGGGGCGTTTCAGTCATTTTACCAAATTTTGCGCCTTAGCTTTGAATTAAATAGTAGAATCAGTTGCTTGAGATGTTATTCACGATATGTTATTAATTTGAATAGATTTGGGCCATTTGGAGTCGGATAGTCGTGGCAAAAGTGTGGTTTCGAGTTGATTTTGAGCCCGTTCGAGGTAAGTGGCTTGTCTAACCTTGTTTGGGGGACCTTTCTCCTTAGGATGTGATATTTGGTAATTGAATGCCTTGTATGTCAGGTGATGAGCACGTACTTGTGCTAATTGTTGAAAATTCGGTTTTACTTTAAATATTTAGACTAAGTTTCTTTCTTACCTGTTTTATTCTACTTGCAATTATAGTCTATGTTAGCTTAGAAAAACATGCCTAGTTGGCCTAAATTTCCTATTTGCTTAAGTTGCTTTAATTGTACTACGTGAAGCATGTTAGACTAGAACTACTTGTTGCCTTGTATTTTTGCACTCTCTTTCTGAATATCTTCTTGTTGTGCCTGTGTATTCACTTTGGGACTACGGGACGATATCCCCGGAGATCCTTCTGCATATTTACTTTGGTACTACGAGACGGTATCCCGGGAGATCCCCCAACATATTTACTTTGGGACTACGGGACGGTATCCCGGGAGATCCCCCTGCATATTTACTTTGGGACTACGGGATAGTATCCCGGGAGATCCCCCTGCATATTTTCTTTGGGACTACGGGATGGTATCCCGAGAGATCCCCTAGCATATTTACTTTGGGACTACGAGACGGTATCCCGGGAGATCCCCCTACATATTTACTTTGGGACTACTGGACGGTATCCCGGGAGATCCCCCTGCATATTTACTTTGTGACTACGTGACGGTATCCCGGGAGATCCCCCTGCATATTTACTTTGGGACTACGGGACGGTATCCCAGGAGATCCCCCTGCATATTTACTTTGGGACTACGGGTTCAATTCCTGATAGATCCCCATGCACATGGATAAAAGGACTACGGGACGGTATCCCGGGAGATCCACTGGAAAGTTGAGAAAAGGACTACAGGACGGTATCCTGGGAGATCCTCATTGTTACCATTGTCATTGAGCTGTACATATTCCGTGTTTACTATGTTCTTTGTGTTTTGTTATTGCCTGGTTCGACAGGTCTTATATCACTGTTGTACTCATTATTACTGCCTATTTTCATACTATAAATTCCCATTATATTGATTAACCTCAGTAGGGCCCTGACCTTCCTCGTCACTACCCGACCGAGGTTAGGCTTGGCACTTACTGAGTGCCCCTGTGGTGTACTCATGCCCCTTCTGTGCATGTTTTTCATGTGTAGATCCAGGTACGTCCACCCAGGCGCACTATCCCCGAGGTTTAGAGGCCTAGTAGAGACTTCGAGGTACATTTGCCGCGTCCGTAAACCAGGAGTCTCTATCTTATTCCAGCTTTAGTGGAAAGTTTTTCCTTCCTTACAGTTGTTTAGACATTCTGGAGTTAGAGCCGTGTATTAAATTTTTGTTAGCTTGTGTTTCCCGTGAGTTTTCGGGTTTTGGGGTGATATTGTAGACTTCCGTATTATTTTTGAGTTGTATATGCTGAGCGGTATTTATATATAGTCTTTCTTTTAGATTTGTTATGTTTTTACTTAATTATTCCGCAAGTTATGTTGTTTTTTTCTCATTGTTAGGCTTACATAGTTATAGGGACTACCTGCCATCACGACATGTTCACGGAGGGCGAACTGGGGTCGTGACACAGATCCTGTCTCAGGGCTTCAGTTTTGGGTTTTTAAACCCGACCCTATTCTGTTAAAACATATGCTATAGACCATTTTTGAGAATTTTCTGATACTTTTAGAGTGACAGAGTTCTTAGATAGGGGAAGGGATATTCAACTTAAAATACAACAATTCTTGCTCAATCCTTGAAGATTATCAAGAAAATCCTCATATTAAAGGTAAGAATCTATGCCCTACATTTAATTTTGAAAATCTACTAAAAGGGGGATAAGTAGAAAGATAATTATTGTGTGTGGGGATTGTTATCTTGCATGCATGTATTTTTAATGTAAGTGGGGAGGTTATGAGATAAAAATGGTAGAGAATGGGTTGAGGAACGATATAATCTTTTAAAGGAAGCTCAATTGAGGTATGTTACGTAAACCCCCTTCTTCTTAGAATCGAATCCCCCAGTGTTCGTGTAATTGGTGTAAGTCCCTAAATTGATCATTATAGAATTGATTATTCCTAACTTGTTGTGTTGAATGATATATGTTCAATATTTATTCTAAATTATTTTTCTATGTTCAATATTTATTCTAAATTCTTTTTCATGTCATCTTTCCTTGTGAGGTTCTGTTCAAACTGTGGAATATGTGCCAGAAATGTTAAGACCTCATGTCAAAATTTAATAAAAGGTTGTTATGCCAAATTGTATGAGAAGCCTCTATGTGCTTAGAACTCCCCAAGATTGCTCATATGCCTTTCATGATAGGCCTTATTGTTGTTTATGATAATGATATTTGGATGTGAAAATGAGAAACTGGAATTATGAAATACGGCCAAGTGCCAAGAACGACTTTATAATCAACACCACTTGTGCCAATGATTTGAAAATATGGGGAAATGAGTATGAAGTGAGATGATTGATTGAAATGGTGATGTATCGAATGAGATGGCCTATCCGATCGGGCCGTGATCGGACACCATTCCGCACACATGGTGGTGACTGTTCTAGAAATGAAAATTGAAATTGTGGTTATGGTTGATGTCTCAAATGAGATGACCTAGAAGATCGGGTCGTGATCGGACTCCGAGTAATAACACAGTGGTATTGTGATTTATGGTATTTTGGAAATGGAGATTCCCTAACATAATAAGATGGAAATTGAATTGAGAACTTATGTGATCCTTACTTGATGTTTTAGTATTGTTTGAAACTTTATTTGAACTCATGACTGTTTCCCCCTTGTATTGTTGTTCATTCTATTAGGATGGTGTTTTAATTTTACATACTAGTACTGTTCGACAGTAATAATGTCCCTTTTTCTGGGGCGCTGGATCTTTAAATGGATGCAGGTGGTTCCATAGCAGGCAGTGTTGATCAGCGATAGTGGTACATCCTCTTCCAAGCAAACTCGGTGAGCCCCACTTCATCTTGGAGTCATGTATTGTATCTTTTGTTCATATTATTACCATGTTTTGAGGTATAGTCGGGGCCTTGTCGCCGACACTATCATAACTCTATTTTGTATCTTTAGAGGCTCTGTAGACACTATGTGGGTTGTGCATGGGTGCTAGAAAAGTCAAACAGATTATATTGTGTTTTGAACTCTTGTTCCACTCGAATCATAAGAATGTGTGTATTTTGAAACTTAAGAATAATGTAACCAATGGGATGAATTAGTAATGTAAATATAATCTTCCTACTGTCTAATTAATGAAAACATGCCTTCCCTTGATCACGAGTGAGTTGGGTAGAAAGTGTCTAACAGGCTTGCTTGACCCGGTCCACTCGGTTGAGCGTCGATCGCGCTTTCCGAGATTAGGCATGACATAATCAGCCTTAGAATTTTGTGGAGGCAGGTTCTACTGCGCATTATGTGATTGCAGAACAGGACTGTGGGCCGCATAATGAGCGTAGAGTGAAGCAGGCCAGCCTAGTTTCGGAGGCCATTTTTTTTTGGCCATTTCGCGGAACACAGAATCATTATGCGGTCGCATATGCAACTGCAGATCTAGTGCTGAGGCTTCATTTTTGGGTTTTTATAACCCGTCCCTACTTCATTAAAACATATGCCATAGTCCATATTGAGAATAAATCTGATACTTTTAGAGTGAAAAAGAGTTATTAGAGTGAGGGAGTGATCTTCAACCAATTGCCCATAAGTTCTTGCTCAAATCATTGAATATTATCAAGGAAAATTCCCCAAGGCTTCATCCCAGAGGTAAGAATCTATACCCTAGCCCTTAAGTTTGAAAATTAACTAAAAAGGGAGTAATTAGCAAGACAATTCTTGGGTATGGGGGTTGTTATCTTGCATGCATGTGTTATCAAAGAGTGTAGGAAGACTGTGAGCTAAAAATAGTAGAGAATGGGCTGAGGGATGATGGAATCTTTCATAACATGTTTTAACCTTTATGCACCCCTAATGTTTGATAATATGCTCAAATGAGCTAGAATCATGATCATTTTTCTAATTTTTGTTCAACTTGTTATATTTTCCAAAAATAGATTGAAGTTGATAAGAATTCCGATACATTTTAAAGTTTAAGGAAGCTCAATTGAGGTATGTTGGATATACCCCCCTTTCTTAGAATTGAATTCCACGGCGTTCATGTAATTTATGAAAGACCCGAGTTGATCATTATGAAATTGGCTATCCCGAGTAACCTTGTGTTGAAGGAAATATGTCCAATATGTGTTCCAAATTCTTTTATTCATGCTATGTTATCTTTTGAGTATATAATAAAAGTGGGATCTGTGGATTATAAATGTTACGATTTCAAGTCATGCTTGAGTGAATGTTATCATACCAAATTATGTGAAACATCTTTATATGTCTAAGACTCTTAATTTCCCTCATGTGTACCTAAAAGTCTTGAAACTAAAAGTCTTGTTGTCAATAATAATGATGGTGTGTGAAAAATGAAAAGGGGAGTATGAAATATGAAATTCTGCCAAGTGCCAGGAATGATATTATAATTGTGGCCATAAGTGCCATGAATTGAATAGATGTGAAAAAAGTATGACGTTCAATGTTTGATAGAAATAGTTAATGTCTTGGGTGAGACAACCTAGCCGATCAGACCATGATCGGACGCCATGCCGCACACATGGTGGTGATTGTGGCTAATATCTCAAATGAGACGACCTAGCCGATCGGGCCGTGATCGGACTCCGTGTAAAAGTACGGTGGTATTGTGAATAATGGTATATCACTACTAAAGTGCATCCCACCTAAAAACATGGAAATTTACTTGAAAACTTATATGGTTCTTAACATTATGTTTTGGTATTGAAAGCTTTTATTGAATTCATGTATGTTTCCTCTTTGTATTATTATTCATTCTATTGAGATGGTGTCTAGTTTTACATACTAGTACTATTCGACAGTACTAACGTCCTTTTTGCGGGGGCCGCTGCATCTTTAATGGATACAGGTGGTTCCACAATAGGTAGCATTAAACTGTGATAGCAGTACACCTTCCTTCCCGCAGACTTGGTGAGCCCACCTCATTCCGGGGTTATGTATCTTTTGTGCATTTTGTTATCATGTTTTGAGGTATAGCCGGAACCTTGCTTCCGGCACTATCGTTGTACTCCTTTGTATATTTTATAGGATCCATAGATATTGTGTGGGTTGTATGTCTATGTTGGGGGAAATCAAACAATTCATGTTTATGTTTGAATCACTTGGTCCACTTTAGCCTACAAAAAGCTCTGTATTTTGAGATATTAAAAATGAAGAAACTAATGGAAAGGTTCAGGTATTGTATTCATGATCTACCTATTGTCTAATTGATGAATATATGTCTCCTCTTGTTCATGAGTAAGTTTGGCTAGAAAGTATCGAACAAGCTTGCTTAGCCGGGTTCACTCGGTTGAGCGCCAGTCACACTCCCCGAGTTTGGGGCGTGATAGAAAGTTGAATCTATCTTTTGATTATCTTATTGATTTTTACCATATATATGGATATATATTCATGCCTTAGCGTTCCTTACCAAGAAGTTTACACGTCTTAGTACACACATGGTCTGCTGAAGACCTTACATTTGCTCATCATAAGCATGATGCAAAATCGAGTTCTTCTAACTCATTTCTTCCACAACCACATTCAATCTCTTACCAACTGTCTTTCTGGATGTAGGTATCATTGTATTACTAATAAAATAAAATTTAGGTGTTTTAATTCTTACAACTGAGCTCTACCACACGATCTAAAGTAGCAAGAAAGAGTGACTGTAAAGACTCGTAAAATTTCATGGCTAAAAATAATGCCCAAATAGGTCCCCGTGTTGTTATAACTGTAGAAATTCTTAAAACGGACCCTTTTTGAGTAAAAAGTACCCCGAGACTTAAAAGATAAATTTTTCCAGAGTTGCGCTGTTATGCGACGCACTATGCGATCGCATAACAGGTATGCAGACTGCATACTGGTCGCATACATGGACAGTCTATTGTCCAATTTGAGGATAGCTATACGGCCCAAGATGCGATCGCATTTTGAGAATGCAGACTGCATAGTTGTCGGATTCTTGCACCTCCATTTTTCTTTGCGGAGGAGGTTATGCGACGCACTATGCAATCACATATCAGGTATGCGGACCGCATTTGGTCGCATACCTGGGCAGTCCGGTTTTGGCCCATTTGAGGGCCATTTATGCCACAGGAATGCGGACCACATAGCAGGAATATGATCGTATTTCTGATCGCATTTCTGCTTCGGGACTTTCAAAATTCTAATATTTATACCAGAACCTTAGTTCATTAAAACACTTACCCCCTTCCATTTTAACAATTTTCTGAACAAAATAGAGAGAGGGAAGAGAGAGTTCTTGAGAGAGAAGGTTCCATCTTCACCCAAAATTGATTCTTCACTATCACTCGTACCTGGAAGTTATTGAGTAATTGTCATCTTCTTCACTCAAAGAGGTGAGTCCCCACCCCATTTCCTTTTAATTCTCGGGATTTTGCTAAAAAGGGTAAAACACATAAATTGATTCTTAGAGATAAAAAGCTGTTACCTTGCATGCATGTAAGTTAAATTACCTAATATAGTGAAGGGAAACGAGTTTGGGTAATTATTCACAAAAAGGGGGTTAGTAATCTAATGGGTCACATAACATTCGATAAAATACCTAAATAAGTTCGAGTTATGTTTATGGTTCCTAATTCTAAGTGAAATATGTCACATTGTGGAATAGATTGACGGTGCTAGACGGTCCGGTGATTTTTGATAAAAAAAATTAAAGAAGAATTCCGATTCAAGGTATGTATGGCTAACTTTAATCTTTGTAGAGTCATCATGTTGGTGTCCGAGCACTCGGTATGAAATTCTTTCTTGAGCATATGTGAATTAATTTTCCTACTGTGTGGAGGTGTAAGATTTTGTTCTCTGAATTTCTTAGTCGATTAGCATGCTAATTGCGAATTTGAAGGGTGATTCTTTGTGCTTACCTTATCATGTGTAAGATTCGTTAAATGTTAAAATATGTCAATATGGCAGTATTTCCTACTAAATGAAAGAATGTTAATGTACCGTAATGTGAGAAGGTATCTAATTGCTAAGGGGCGAGTGTGACAAAGGATGAAAAGAAACTGTGGATTGATTTAATTGAGTTAAATAATGACGGCAACACCATATAGGAATTACTGTTTGGTAAAGAATATTGTTCCTTGACTTCATATAGTTGTTGGTTGATATGAACTTATGTTCTTGATGATGAAAATCCATGTGATATAATTTTTTGTTATTGTTGCTATCAAATATGATTGTACGGTGGGCTCGGGTTGCACGCCGCAACACGAAGTAATAAGGTTGGAGAGGTAATAAGGGTGAAATATGATTGTACGGTGGGATCGGGTAGCACGCTGCAACACGAAGTACTAAGGGTGGAGAGGTAATAAGGGTGAAATGTGAATGTACGGTGGGATCGGGCTGCGCGTCAAAGCAGATGAACAATTGAAATGAGTAACTGTGTAATCTTCATTTGTGATTTTCTTTATATCTGTGTGGTACTTGTGATGTTACCCTGACTGTCTTCCAATTGGGTACTATTTGATTTTATTTAGAATAAACGTTGTTCATATATACTAGTACTATTCAAAGGTACTAACGTCCCTTTTGCCGGGGGCACTACAACTTTTATATGGATGTAGATAGTTCCACAGCAGGTAGCTCAGACCGCCGATAGTGGTGCCTCACTTCCGTTCCTTCAGCAGATCCGGTGATCCCCATTTCCTCTCAGGACCGTGTGTAGTCTATATCATCTCTTTTGTATATTTTATCTCTTCTAAGGTATAGCCGGGGCCTTGTTGCCGGCAAGTATTGTGAGAACTCTTAATACTCTTAGAGGCTCCGTAGACATGATGTGGGTTGTACATATATATATTTTGGGCAATAATTGTGTTTACTAGTAATTGTGGTCCGAATCAAAATTATTGTATGTTTTGCAATTACCAAATGTTGAAAGGATAAAGGATGAAATGAACTCAAATGGAAATTCATGCTTAAACTCTAAATTTCTAATTCATGTGGAATAATGTATATTGTAAACACGGGGTAACGCGTTGGGCAAGAAAGGCAATCCAGGTCCGCCTGACCGGGACCATCTGATTGGGCGCCGGTCTCGTTCTTCTGTTTTGGGGCGTGGCAAACTTGGTATCAGAGCCTGGTGTTTAAAGTGTCCTATGATGTCTCGGAGCCGTGTCTAGTAGAGTCCTTCTTACCGGTGTGTTGTCGACCACATCTATAATTAGGGGGCTGCATGGACATTTAGGAAAATACCCTTTCATTGTTACTTTGTATCACGCGATGAAGTGGAAGGTGAGAACATCTTTATCAAAATCCTGCTTTGCTAAACTCGATTGCCGAACCAGTTATCGAATGGAAGGGGAGCAATGTTGTGCCGAGGGGTAGGTTTATTTCCTACCTCAAGGCCTAAAAATGATCAGGAAGGGGTGTATATACCATTTGGTCCGGATTGCGGAGACCACATCAGAGGTGCTACTCCCGAGTCCGTGCCGGTTTTGAACGAGTATCTAGAAGTATTTTCGGATGAGCTTCCTAGAGTTCTGCCAGATAGAGAGATTGAATTTGGGATTGATGTATTGCCAGATACGCAGCCAATATCTATTCCACCCTACAGGATGGCGCCAGCGGAATTGAGAGAGTTGAAAGCACAATTGAAAGATCTATTGGAAAAAGGGTTTCATTCGGCCAAGTGTGTCGTCTTGGGGCGCACCGGTTCTTTTTGTCAGGAAGAAGGATGGATCGCTCCAGATGTGTATTGATTATCGACAACTCAACAAGGTCACTATCAAAAACAAATATCCAGTGCCTCGGATAGATGATTTGTTCGACTAGTTGCAAGGGGTTAGATTCTTCTCAAAGATTGACTTACGGTCCGGGTATCACCAGTTGAAGATCAGGGAGCAGGATATTCCTAAGACCACCTTCAGGACCCGTTATGGGCACTTTGAATTTCTGGTAATGTCTTTTGGGCTAACCAATGTCCCAACAACTTTTATGGACCTTATGAAGCGGGTTTTCAAACCGTTTCTTGACTCCTTCGTGATTATCTTCACTGACGATATCCTTGTTTATTCGCGGAGTCCGGAAGATCATGCTAATCACCTCAGGGCAGTTCTGCAGAACCTTCATCAGTACCAGTTGTATGTGATGTTTTGAAAATGTGAGTTTTCTCTAGAATCGGGCACCTTTTTGGGCCATGTTGTTTCCAGGGAAGGGATTCGGGTTGATCCTTAAAAGATCGCAGCAGTAAAGGAATAACCTAGACCGACGACCCCAACAGAGATTTATAGTTTCTTGGGTCTACTCTTGCCTCTCTACTGACTATGTTGACGCAGAAAGCAGTAAAGTTCCAGTAGTCCGATACTTGTGAAAAGAGTTTTCAGGAATTGAAATTGAGATTGACTTCGGCGATGGTGTTGACCTTGCCAGAGGGTACAGAGGGGTTTTTGGTTTATTGTGATGCTTCAAGGGTTGGTTTGGGGTGTGTGTTGATGCAGTGCGGGAAGTTTATAGCATATGCTTCCAGGCAACTTAAGAATCATGAGAAGAATTATCCGACACATGATTTGGAGCTCGTAGCGGTTGTGTTTGCACTGAAGATCTGGCGGCATTATCTTTATGGGGTCCATGTGGACGTGTTCACAGACCACAAGAGTCTTCAATACTTATTCAGGTAGAAGGAGTTAAACTTAAGGCATCGAAGATGGTTGGAGTTGCTCAAGGATTATGATATGAATATTTTATGCCATCCGGGGAAAGCAAATGTGGTGGCCGACACCCTTAGTCGGAAGTCCATGGGTAGCTTGGTTCATTTGGAAGCAGATCAGAGGTCTTTGGCTCGGGAGGTTTATCAGTTGGCTAGTCTGGGGGTCTGTCTTTCGACCTCAGACGAAGGGGATGTCGTGGTGTGTAATGGAGCAGAATCTTCACTTGTAACGGAAATCAAAGAAAAGTAATTCAGAGATCCAGCATTGGTACAGTTGAGAGAGGAAACCATGAATTACAAGACATCGGCATTTTTGCTCGGCAATGATGGCTGTGTTTTGCGGTGCCAAGGGAGGCTATGTGTTCCGGACGTGGATGATCTTCGGGAAAGGGTAATGGCATAGGCTTACAATTCCAGGTATTCAGTACACCCAGGTTCTACGAAGATGTATCATGATCTCAAAGAGATTTATTGGTGGAATGGTATGAAGAGTGGTGTGGCGGACTTTGTGGCTAGGTGTACGAATTGTCAGCAGGTGAAGGCCGAGCATCAGAGACCTAGTGGATTGACGCATCTTACGGAAATACCAATGTGGAAATGGGAGATGGTCCATATGGACTTTTGGTAGGGTTACCCCGCACTCTGCACAAGTTCGACTCAATTTGGGTGATAGTGGATCAACTCAAAAAATTAGCTCACTTCTTGCTAGTCAAGTCCACCGATACTGCAAAATAGTATGCGGACGTTCGTCGTAGGGATTTGTAGTTTTAAGTAGATGATTGGGTGTTCTTGAAGATATCTCCCATGAAAGGAGTAGTGTAGTTTGGGAGGAAAGGGAAATTAAGCCCTAGTATGTCGGGTCGTATCAGATCACTCAAATGATAGGAAAGGTGGCTTATAGACTGGGATTTCCCCTTGAAATGTCATTAGTGCACCCGGTGTTTCATGTGTCCATGTTGAAGAAGGTGATTGGGGATCCATCCGCCATTGTGCCGGTTGAGACGGTTGAAATTAATGAAGGATTATCATATGAAGAGGTTCCAATTGCTATTCTTGATAGGCAAGTCCGTAGATTGAGGATAAAGAGATTGCTTGTGTTAAAATGTTATGGCGAAGTCAACAAGTCGAGGAAGCCACATGGGAAGCGGAGAATAAAATGAAAGAGAAATATCCCCATTTGTTTGAATAAGTCCGGTAATGGTTTGAAAATTATCATTCCTAAGCAATTATATATTGTGTCAAATTTTGTGCAAAAGCACCCCATATTCCCCCCTAATTGCCCTTCTATTGTAACTTCTCAAGTTGTGCCATATTTGTGTATGTTGTAATTATTTGGGTAATGTGAAACTCCTTGAAGTAAGATAAATTATGGGCAGTTCATGTGATAGTTGAATGATATGCATGTTTGTGGTGTTAACTGAAATAGGTATAACATGTCGAAGTAATTGAATTGCATACGACTTGTTGAGGTAACCCAATTATATGCGAGTTGATGGGGTGGCTGGTAATGTGTGGAATTGGTTAAACATGTATTTCGGGGGCTCTCTGACAGGTGGATAGGCCTATATTCAAAGGAAACTCCCCACTGACTATGTTGACGCAGAAAGCAGTAAAGTTCCAGTAGTCCGATGCTTGTGAAAAGAGTTTTCAGGAATTGAAATTGAGATTGACTTCGGACTACTGGAACTTTATTCCTCGTGTTGTTATAACTGTAGAAATTTTTAAAACGGACCCTTTTTGAGTAAAAAGTACCTCGGGACTGAAAAGATAAAATTCTCCAGAGTTGCGCTGTTATGCGATGCACTATGCGATCGCATAATAGGTATGCAGACCGCATACTGATCGCATACATGGACAGTCTGCTATCTAATTTGAGGACAGCTATGAGGCCCCAGATGCGATCCCATTTTGAAAACGCGGACCGCATAGCTGTCGCATTCTTGCACCTCTATTTGTCATTGCGGAGGAGGTTATGCGATGCACTATGCGATTGCATAATAGGTATGCGGACCGCATAGTGGTCGAATACCTGGGCAATCCGGTTTCTTTTTGGCCCATTTAAGGGCCATTTATGCCACAGAAATGCGGACCGCATAGAAGGAATGCGATCGCATTCCTGACCGCATTTCTGCTTTGGGACTTTCAAAATTCTAATTTTTATACCCGACCTCCAGTTCATTAAAACACTTACCCCCTTCCACCTTAACGATTTTCTGAACAAAATAGAGAGAGGGAAGAGAGAGTTCTTGAGAGAGAAGGTTCCATCTTCACCAAAAAATGATTTTTCACTATCACTCGCGCCTGGAAGTTATTGAGTAATTGTCATCTTCTTCACTCTAAGAGGTGAGTCCCCACCCCTTTTCCTTTTAATTCTCAGGTTTTGGCTAAAAAGGGTAGAACACATAAATTGATTCTTTGAGATAAAAGCTGATACCTTGCATCCGTTTAAGTTAAATTCCCTAATCTAGTAACGGGAAATGAGCTTGGGTAATTATTCACAAAAAGGGGGTTAGTAATCTAAGGGGTCACACAGCGTTCGATAAAATGCCTAAATGAGTTCGAGTTATGTTTATGGTTCCTAATTCTAAGTGAAATATTTTAACATTGTGGAATAGATTGACGGTGCTAGATGGTCCGGTGATTTGTGATAAAAAAATTAAAGAAGAATTCCGATTAAAGGTATGTATGGCTAACTTTAACCTTTGTAGAGTCATCCTGTTAGTGTCCGAGAACTCAGTATGAAATTCTTGCTTGAGCATAAGTGAATTGATTGTCATGTTGTGTCAAGGTACAAGATTTTGTACTCTGAATTTCTTAGTCGATTACCATGCTAATTGCGATTGTGAAGGGTGATTATTTGTGCTTACCCTATCATGTGTAAGGTTCGTTAAATGTTCGAATATGTCAATATGGCAGTATGTGCTACTTAATGAAAGAATGTTAACGTACCCTAATGTGGGAAGGTATCTAATTTCTAAGGGCCGAGTGTGGCAAAGGATGAAAAGAAACTGTGGATTGATTTAATTGAGTTAAATAATGATGGCAACACCATATATGAATTACTGTTTGGTAAGGATTATTGTGCCTTGAATTCATATAGTTGTTGGTTGATATTAGCTTATGTTCTTGATCATGAAAATCCATGTGATATAATTGTTGGTTATTGTAGCTATCAAATATGATTGTATGGTGGGATCGGGTTGCGTGCCGCAACACGAAGTAATAAGGGTGAAATGTGATTGTACGGTGGGATCGGGTTGCATGCCGCAACACCAAGTAATAAGGGTGGTGAGGTAATAAGGGTGAAATGTGAATGTACGGTGGGATCGGGTTGTGTGCCGCAACAGATGAACAATTGAAATGAGTAACCGTGGAATCTTCATTTGATTTTCTGTATATCTGTGTGGTACTTGTGTGGTTACCCTGACTGTCTTCCAATTGGGTACTGTTTGATTTTATTTAGAATAAACTTTGTTCATACATACTAGTACTATTTAAAGGTACTAACATCCATTTTGCCGGGGGCGCTACATATTTTATATGGATGTAGGTGGTTCCACAGCAGGTAGCTCAGACCGCCGATAGTGGTGCCTCCCTTCTATTCATTCAGCAGATTGGTGAGCCCCATTTCCTCTTGGGGCTATGTGTAGTCTATATCATCTCTTTTATATATGTTATGTCTTCTAAGGTATAGCCGGGGCCTTATTACCGACAAGTATTTTGAGAACTCTTAGTACTCTAACAGGCTCCGTTGACATGGTTGTACATATATGTATTTTGGGCAGTAATTGTGTTTACTAGTAATCATGGTCCGAATCGGAATTATTGTATGTTATGCGATTACCAAATGTTAAAAGGATAAAGGATGAAATGAACTCAAATGGTAAATTCATGCTTAAACTCTAAATTGCTACTTCATGTGGAATAATGTATATTGTAAACACGGGGTAACGCATTGGGCAGGGAAGGCAGTCCAGGTCCGCCTGACCGGGATCATCCGGTTGGGCACCGGTCTCATTCCTCGGTTTTGGGGCGTGACAGTGACAGTGACAGTCCTAAATGCCCTGTAGCCTCATGCTTATAAGTGTGGTGCACAACACACGCATAAACAAGACTCTACTAGACATGGCTTGTAGACTCCCTAAGACAGAACTGATCTTATACCACTTTTGTCATGCCTCAAACCGGAAGAGGTCTCAACTTAGGCCGGTGAAGCCATATTCTGAATCATTTGAGAATAACGTCTATAACTAGCAATAGCAAACTAAACGTCCACATAGGGTTGGTAAATCCACAATACTTATATATTAAATGTACAAGACTTGTTTACAAGCTTCATGGGATAACTGAACTGTATCATGGCCAGGACAGGGCCTCGACCTACCCATCAAACCTGTATATATAAAATGGACTCTAAATTATAGACTTGGTAACTCTGAGGAAGTGGAGCTTACCAACCAAAATAATGTTTGACTTTGTCTACTAGGAAGGTCTATCCAGCTATCTATCAGGACCTACAGGCATGAAATGCACCATCTCCTGCAAAAGAGACATCAATACGAAATAATGTACCTAGTATGTAAGGCAACAAAATAACTAAAATTTGAAACTGAACTGATAATGTAATAATTGAAGTAACTAGGAGTCAAAGATAATCTGAAGATATGCTTACCTGCTGATACTGACTCAACTCTCTAGATACAGTAAGTAAAATAGTTGCCCGACCTTATAAGGCTCGGTATGTATAACTGTTCTGCCATAGTAGGCTCGCTCATAGGTGCTCGTCCATATTAGGCTGTATAACTCGGCTATTCTGGGCTCGCTCATAGGTGCTCAGCCACAGTAGGCTCGGTATAAAAGCTACCCATCGATTATAGCTCGATGGTGGTGAGAATAATGTAATACTGTGTGTGTACACACGCACACACACCCTATGCTCTCTTGATTGGAAGAAAACAATATTTAACTGAATATAAAGTCCCGATAAAGGAGAATACTATAACTCATGAGACTAGGATAATGTACATAAGTTCAGGAATACAAACTTCTCTTTATGTCTCATTATCAAACTCATATAGTTACGGGATCATGCCAAAATGAATGAAAGGTTTATCCATAACATACCTTAGATCTGTTGAGTTCTTAATACCTTCCAAGAAACTCTTCAAATAACTTAACTCAATCTACCACAACATAAGGAGATTCAAAATTTGTGTTGAGTAAAGACTAAATATGTAACTTAAACTAGTAGCTCATTTATGTAATTTTTGGCAGCATATCGCCTGTAACAAGGATCTCCTCCAATACCATATACCAACAACAATAAGAACACAACAGTAAAAACATGTATGCATCATTTTTCAACTTTATCTCGATCACAATATACCACAAAACAGCCCACACACCCTAATCACTTCATACATAAAACGATAACCAAAGTAGTGTCAAACAACCTAAAAATGTAACGACGAATGACCAGACCACTATTACATCATTATTTGGTTTTTATCCATACATTTCTCCTCCAAAAGTCCATAAAACATCAGCACAAGAGGCCAACACGAGTGGACTACAAAATAGTCCACTAAAACTGAAACAAATCGAACTCACGGCTTTTGATCACCATCCCGTGAGTTATAACTATTAGGAAACAAATTTAGCAACCATCCATGATATTTAAAAGCTTAAATACAGAAAGTAGTCATTTGATTAACTATGAGGTGCCTTCCAAAACTCAAACTACAAAGAAAAAGAGAGGCGATATAGCGATACTTACGTCGTAGGGATCGTTCTAATGTTATCGCTTCTTGATTTCATACTCGGGATGTTAATCTTCTTTGGAACCCTTGTAGAGAGCTTAAGGGTATTTTTTTTTGCAGTTCTCTGGTCGTGTTCTATGAATAATGAAGACAACTATGATTTAAATCCCCATATATATCAACTTTTGAAAAGTCAAGAGGTGCTAGCTTGGCACCCTAGCATTGGCTCTTTTTCCGACACTTATATCTTTTTATCCGAATGTCATATGAACGAATGGTTAAGAGCGTTAGAAAATAAATTCCAAGAAACTCAATTTGGTATGTAATATGTCCCAAAAAGACTTCATATAACACATGAAATGTGTCGCTCAAAAGCTTCAGTGACACACCTACTTGTCACCTATGCAGTCTGCACAGTCGCGCGAAACTACACATATCTCTCTACTCTGATGTCCTATTGACAAATGGTTTAATGATTTAGAAACTAAACTTGTAGATAGTAAATATGATATACGGATCATCCTGTAATTCCAAGTGTATAAGGTTAAAACCAGAGAGCCCGATTTTACGATCATTACGGCGCTTAGAAGGCTCGAAGGATCGAGTTTTGGCATCGACGGGGTCATATAGAAGGTCCTCGACCTCGGAGAAGTAAATATAAAAGACCAACATGGAAAGGCGGGAAAATTCCAAAAGGCACATGGTTAAAGCTGACAAAGTACACAAAATAGTACAAGCTCGTACGGTGACATTAAATGAATGTACCAACCATATCTCTTTGCATTAATTACACATGTACTATGTTAGGATTCTAACTCATATATAAAGGGGACCCTTGTCACTTTGTAACACACATGATATTCACTACAAGAACAAGAACATCCTCTGCTCTCTAACTAAAACATTCTCTACAGTTGCTTCATTAATTTATTGCTTTTCAATTATTATGTTCTTGAGCTGTTCTTCATTTATTACTTGTTATTGTTCATAAATAGTCCATCCTTTAGGCCTCCAACTCTGTTATATTGTTCTCGACAGTCCTCGTCAAGATCCTAAGCTCGACTTCAAGGCCCGTTTCGACCAACCTCAAGACCAGCCCCCCTGTTGCTCGGTTTGCTCGATCTCGTTACCTTTTGGTCTTATCTCATTTTATCACTTCTCACTTAGAATCTAATGCATAAAAACTAGTATTAAAATAGTTCACATATTTTTAGAACCACATAATCATATATAATTGTAATTATCGTTTTCAAGGTAAACAGTTTGGCGCCCACAGTGGGGCTAAAAATAATAGTGATTGTTTTAGTGTTGGTTTTCTAAAAACACAAGTTACTCTTCACACTTTTTCTTTCCCAAGAATCTTCAATTTCAGGTAATAAAATGTCTAATTCAGTTAATGCACATGAAAACAACGGCCCTGAGGACCACGGAGAGAATAGCGCAGCCGCTTCAGGTGTCGGTATGCCACCGTAAAACCCTGAAGGGGCACCAATGCAAATTCCTGTTGATGAAGGCTCATGCAATGCTCAACATGTCGATGTGAGCTCTCATACAGACGGAAGTGTGCATGAAGGAGACCAGTGTGAAGCACAGGGAGCCCATGCTCAAAGAGAAAGGGAAGTTAGCCTTCATGTCATTTTTGAGATGTTGCAGGCACAACATGTGGCTATTGCTCAGCTACAAAACCATCAGAGAACCCCAAGCACAACACCACCAGAAACGGCTCCTCGAGTTTACAGGCACCAGAATGGTCGAGCAATAATGGGTCAGCAACCGACCCTACCATTATAAAGATGCTCGAAGACCTCGCAAAAAGGATTGAATCGGGAGAAAAGAAGATAGAAGCTAACGAAAAAAAAATGGTGACCTATAACTCGAGGGTCGATCAAATCCCAGGCGCACCCCTGATTCTGAAGGGTGTAGATCCAAAAAGGTTCGTGCAAAAGCCAATCCCATCAAGTGCTGCTCTGATTCCCATCCTAAAGAAATTCAGAATGCCCGATCTCCCGAAGTACAACGGAATATCGGACCACAATGAGCACATTACCGCCTACACTTTTGCTGTGAAAGGGAACTACCTAAGAGATGAAGAGATTGAATCCGTTCTATTGAAAATTTTTGGAGAAACACTATCCAAAGGGGCCATGATTTGGTATCACAACATACCCCGAACTCGATAGATTCATTTTCCATGATGGCAGACTCTTTTGTGAAAGCACATGCTGGTGCCATCGAGGTCGCTACAAGGAACTCCGATGTCTTCAAAATCAAGTAAAGGGAGAATGAGATTTTAAGGGAGTTCGTGTCCCGCTTTCAATTGAAACGAACGAAATTACCACCGGTCACCGATAATTGGGTGGTACAAGCCGTCACTCAGGGATTGAATGAGCGAAGCTCGATAGCTTCATAACAGCTGAACAAGAATTTAATCGAGTACCCCGCCATAGTTTGGGAGGATGTACACAACAGGTACCAGTAGAATATCAGGGTTAAGGACGACCAATTGGAAGCCCCCTCGGGCTCGGTGTATCCTATCAGAGTCTTAGCAAAGGAATTGAGGCTTCCTGAAAGAGAGGAAATGCCAAAGAAATAAAGGTATCAACCGTATGTAGAAAATCAAAGAAATATCCTGAAACGTAATGTACCTCGAACTGACCAAAGGATGGACCGAGGACAGAATCCTTGGGGACTCGTGAACAAAGCAGGGTTTCACAGGGGCACATGGCTAGGAGAGGCACCCCAGCTATCTGAGTACAACTTCAACATCGATGTTTCAGAAATCGTATCGGCCATAAGTAAGATCAGGGATACCAGTTGGCCGAGACCTATGCTATCAGATCCTTCGCAGAGGAACCCCAACTGAATATGCGAATGTCATGATACCCACGGTCATAGGACCGAGGATTGAAGACATCTTTGAGAAGAGGTAGCTCGTCTAATCAGCAAAAGGCACTTTCGAGAATTCCTCAGCGACCGAGCTAAAAACCAATTTCGGGAAAGAGAGGTAAACAAGAAATTGAAACAAAAGAACCATGACACATCATCCACATGATTATTGGTGGAATCAACGTCCCTCATGGACGCATTTTTAAGTAAATGAAGATATCCATCACCAGGGCAAAGCGAACTCGGAGCTACATACCCGAAGACTCCCTTTTATTCAGCGAAGAGGACATCGAGACCTTGTCTCAACCGCGTAATGACGCACTGGTAATTTCTTTTCTTTTAAATAAATTTCAAATTAAACATGTGCTCGTGGATCCAGGTAGCTCGGACAACATAATTCTGTCGAACGTGGTAGAGCAACTCATGTTGCTCGACCAGATCGTGCTCGCTTCTCGAGTCCTCAACGGATTCAACATGGAAAGCGAGACAACAAAATGGGAAATCATCCTCCCAGTCAACCTAGCCAGCAGAATTCAAGATACCAAGTTTCATGTCATCGAAGGTGACATGAGATACAATGCATTGCTTGGAAGGCCATGGATTCACAATATGAGGGCGGTGCTGTCAACCCTTCATCAAATGATGAAGTTTCCTACGAATGATTGAGTAAAAGTAGTATACGGAGAGCAGTACGCAGCAAAAGAAATGTTCGCAGTGCACGATGTGGCACCGACACCTTCTACATCGAAGGAGACAAAAACAAGGAAACAACCAAGTAATAATCACAAACTACATCCTCGTAGGAATGAATAAAGGATTGTGCCGCGTCCTCGGAACAGATAACCAAAGCATATCAAGGCTTGAACTCCATCGCAGCTAAGGTACAATCCTCTCTCTTTTTCTTTCAGACATTACACTAACCTATGTGCAGGTGTTCGATTAGAAGGAATCAAAGCACCCTCCAGCTCGAAGGCATTAGGGTTTAAAGCATGTGTTGCGCTCTTTTTCCTTCATGTCAGATTTATCCCAAATGGGTTTTACCGACGAGGTTTTTAACGACGCAACATCAATATGCTACCTAAGGAGAACTCACCAAGTATTCAAGGATTCTCTCTGATCAACCTCAAATACTGACGTGCATCCCCCTGGAGATCACTGAAATATGCCAAAGAGGGTCTCGACAGGAGAATGATTTATCAGACCAAACGGTCGAATGTACCGTGTCCGCATAGAATAATCGAACCCTCGATGGTGAAAAGATGTATACTTGTACAAACTAATCAGAGAAGTATCTTTTATCGTCAAAACATTTCGCACATCAAAGAAGTTTACTATTTTCACAAGAGACAGCCCCAGGGCAAAAAGTTTATCAAGAACTCAGGAACTGTCCTCGACACCCACTCCATCGAGTCACCATAAACTCGAATCAGTAAGACCTCGGAGTAGGTAAATTCAAACTCATAAGCACTCCATGAGGAAATATCAACTCTGACTCGGGGACTGTCCTCGACTGTCGGCTCATCGAGCTATCTGACTTGAAGCCGTAAGACCTCAGGGCCAGGAACTTCGAACTCATAAGCCCTCCATGAATCAATATCAACTCCGACTCGGGGACTATCGTCGACTGTCGGCTCATCGAGATACCTGACTTGAAGCTGTAAAACCTCAGGGCCGGCAACTTCGAACTCATAAGCCATCCATGAGGCAATATCTATGACATAAGTCCTCCATGAGGCAATATCTACTCTGACTCAAGGACTTACCTCGACAGTCGACTCATAGTCGTATGACCTCAGGGCTGGCAACTTACAACTCGTAAGCCCTCCATGAGACAACATCAAAACTGTAAGACCTCAAGCAAGGCATGTACAAATTTGTAAGACCTTAAAAAGGCATAATCCCCATATCAAAGTCAAGGATATATATAGAACTTTTTGTTGATACCCAGTTTTTTCTCAAATTATTTTAATATTTGTATATATACCTCCAAAATTTCTCTTTATAGTAACTGGTATTTTTCCGAAATTTTTCATATTTTTATTAAATCCTTTTCCAATTTATTCAGTATTTTTTATATTCAATATTTATTCAGAAATTGTATATAAATAATTTCAAAATATTTCCGAGTCAATATAATATTTTTAATCCTATTAGGATTTAATTATTTCACAAATTAGCCAATTTGGCATTATTTGACCATAATTACAATAACTTTACAACTATGGCCTAATTGTTCACTTCATACCATTTAAATAAATAATTATTTCATTTTATATTTTTTCTACTCATTAATTACCTTAATTTCATTTATCTAGCATTAATTTTATTTTATATGATTACTAGCTATTTTTATTTAATCATTTACCTATATTCCAATGGGTGTTTAACAATTCGCCACATATATTTAAATTCTAGCCTAATTCTAACCCAACCCATCAAATTTTAACAACCCAATTCCATATCCAGTCCAAATCAATTCCATACTCGGCCGAACCTCGGGTCTATCTGAGCCGTTGATCAAATTAGATTAATAATCCAGATCCCACCTACCATAATTAAACCTGGACCTACCCCCCCCCTCCGACCTCTCATTTTCCCAATCTCTCATTCTCTCTCTATCTCTCTCTGGTTCTCTCTAGAACCTTCCATTGTCTCTCCATCTCCAATGGAGTTTGTTCGTCTTCTCCGGCTTGTTCTTTCGCCGAAAACTATGGTCTTTCACTATCTCCTGGTTACTGATTCACCCTAAACCGGTCTAATGACACCCTAAGGCCCTCAGGCAAACCTGAAGCAGTTCAGCTCCTACCTATGGTCCCTCATGCCATCTTTCGTCCTCCTCCGGCCATCTGAGTAAGAGCAATGACTTTTCCGGCTAGCACTGACGATATATTTAATGTTTTTTCTCATTTCTTCAACTCTCTAAAACCCTAACCCGTGGTATTTTCACGATTCCTATTGATCTGTCTTAGATCTGTGTATATCATGAAGATTTTTACATGTTTTCTTCAAAAACCTTCCTATTCTATTAGATCTACACTAGATACGGGTTTATTACGAGTATTATTACATTTTTTCTTAAAGGTTTTCCATTTTTAAACAAGTTTTTCACTTAGGGTTTCTCAGTCCTTTTCTTCAAACGATTTCTCGAAGTTTAAGTGATTTTTCTCATATGCTTAAACATTTTATCACGTTTAATCATGATTTATTTAGTTTTAACACTGTGTTCTAAATGCTGAGCATGTCTTTTCTTTCGATTTGTATGTGTGTATGTTCCAATGAGTAATCCCTGTTTCTTTGTGATTGTTGCTTCACCATGCTATTGGGTGTTTGATTCTGCTGCTTCTTGTGTGTTCACCCTGTTTGAATCCCTGAATGATTATGAGTAGTACTATACTGATTTTTTCATACGATATCCTCTGCTGATTCTGAATGTTTCTTTAGATACATGAGGCCTTCCCTTAATTAGTACCAATTTCGAATCCCTGATTTCTTATGATATGTTCTTATTGATTTCCAACTTTGTTTCCTTACTTTTTTACATAATTGATTAACTGTTAATTGATTGCTATTTCCTTAAGTGATATTTTTTTAACCTAGCCTCAATTGTATGTTTGAATTAGGGGTGAACTGTTTCCTTTTATGTTACAAGCATAAGAACTTTCCTTAATTATTATTTTTACTTACTAGTCGTTTGAGTTTAACCCCTTCAATTAAGGGATACCTAATTGCCTATTATACTTACACTGTTCTTATATTCCTCTGAGCTATATATGGTTCATTCCTTATTTAATACTGACCGTGTGAATTACTCCCTTGATTATAGGGATACTTGTGCTAATTGGGTACAGATTGATATTCAGTCCCACAATCACTGGTTAATTCTGGTTCTTTAATTATTTTCCATCAAGTTTTCAAAACTATATATACACTATTCATACACAGACACACACACGAACTAATTCTATTCAAAAAATCTCTCTCACAATTTAAAAGACTTTCTGCTCTCTCTTCTGTGCTAATTACTACTACTCTGGGTTAGTCGGCTGCAAGCCAAGGCTAATTATTGGGCATTCTCCTACTTTCCTGTTTGTGTTGTTGCTTTCTTCACTACACTGCTATGTTTTAATTTATATTTTAGTCCTCAAACCAACATGTTTCCATTACTGTTGTGATTTAGCATGCTTCCAACTTGCTTACTTATTCTTTAGCATGTATCTAGGATTCTGAACTCCCCTCTGCATGTTTAAATTAGGCTTTAGTTGTTTATGACCAGCATGTTTCTGTACACTTAGCACCTACTTCTTACATGCCTATGACTGGTACATTAGTTTAACCATGGCCTTAGGTGTTAATCTGACCTAGCATTGTACCCCTTGATCCTCTAGACCCTTATGAGTTCTTGATTGTGTGTATGTATGTGTATCTTCCTGCTGTATGTATTCCCTTACATGCTCTGTATTGGTCCCTAATCCCATTACCCCTGTTTGTGATTGTTGGACTATCCTTGGTCCCTGTGTGATGTTAAGATCCCATTTCCTTCTTCAAAACTGTTTTCTTACTTACCCATTCTCAAAACTGTCCTTACTTAAATTCTTTTAAATAAAAAAGTACTCTCACATACAACCTTAGAAGTCTAAGTTCAGCCCCTTTCGTGTGAGCACTGCTTTGGGAACCCTTTGAGTACCCTCTGAACTCTGACACACAAGGCTGGCACTTCCACACTGCAAATGTTTAATTCTTTGGCTATGTTTGGGTGTGAGCACTGCCCGGGAGCCCTTGAGGTCCTTAGGGAACTCTGACACATTCGGATTATGAAAAGGCTATGCAATACCATAAGCTAGTGAGGTTTGGAAGATCTGGAAATAATTGAAGGCTCCATATAGAAGTAACTTCTTATTTTCCTTTGGTTGTGTAATTCATAATTCCCTGACCTATAATAATTTGTAAACAACTCAGGGGATGGACAGTGAAAAGGGAGGGTTAGCTACACATGCATTATATATTAAAGGATAGAAATCATGTTATTTGATTTTATTTCCTATCTTCGCAATAGAGATCATGTTTAGGCCCATATGTTCAAATTCATGCATTAGAAATCATGTTTATTAGGTCTCATACTTACTATTTCAGCATGTTCACTTTTACATTGAAAAATCCTGCTAATAAATGGTATCCTCTACTATTATGTTCCACACTGCCATGTACGCTTAGAAATCTTGTCCTAGGCTAAACAACATTAAAATAAATTATCACTCTGTGCATCTTCTGAAATCCTGATTAATACTGTAATTACTGAGCATTTAGAATTCATGCTTAGGAATTCCGCAAACGCATCATTCTACATCTCTATCTATGCATTAGTTATCATGTTATAGGGCCCTAATCGCTCAACTACATTTAGTCTAATTACTAATGTATAAAAAGTATAACCACCCCACTTTGTTTTCTCTAAAAAATAACTGGTAATTCTTCTGTGTTCTGAACAACCTAGAACATCATGTTTAGGTAACATTCACTTTACTGACTCAAGGACTGACCTCGACAGTCGATTCATAGTCGTATGACCTCAGGGCTGGCAACTTCAAACGCGTAAGCCCTCCATGAGGAAACATCAAAACTGTAAGACCTCAAGCAAGGCATGTACAAATTTGTAAAACTTTAAAAAGGCATAATCCCCATATCAAAGTCAAGGATATATATAGAACTTGTTGTTGATACCCAATTTTTTCTCAAATTATTTTAAAATTTGTATATATTCCTCCAAAATCGCTCTTTATAATAACTGGTATTTTTTCAAAATTTTCATATTTTTATTAAATCCTTTTCCAATTTATTTTGTATTTTTTATATTCAATAATTGTTCATAAATTGTATAATAAAGAATTTCAAAATATTTCCTAGTCAATATATCATTTTTAATCCTATTAGAATTTAATTATTTAACAAATTAGCCAATTTCGCATTATTTGACCATAATTACAATAACTTTGCAACTATGACCTAATTGTACATTTTTATAACATTTAAATCAATAATTATTTCATTTTTTATTTATTATACTCATTAATTACCTTAATTTCATTTATCTAGCATTAATTTCATTTTATATGATTACTAGCTATTTTTATTTAATTATTTACCTATATTTTAATGGGTGTTGAACAATTAGCCACATATATTTAAATTCTAGCCTAATTCTAACCCAACCCATCAGACTTTAACAACCCAATTCTATACCCAACCCAAATCAATTGCATACCTGGCCCAACCCCGGATCTATCTGAGTCGTTGATCAAATTAGATCAACGGCCCAGATCACACCTACCATAATTAAACCTAGACATACCCCTCCTCCGACCCCTCATTTTCCCAATCTCTCAGTCTCTCTCTATCTCTATCTGGTTCTTTCTGGTTCTCTCTTGAACCTTCCCTTGTCTCTCTACCTCTATTGGAGTTTGTTCTTCTTCTCCGGCTAGTTCCATCACCGGAAAATATGGTCTTTCACTATCTCCCAGTTACTGCTTCACCCTACACCGCTCTAATGACACCCTAAGACCCTTAGGCGAACCTGGAGCGGTTCAGCTCCTACATATGATCCCTCATGTCATCTTCCGGACGTCTGAGTAAGAGCTGTGAATTTTCCGGCTAACGCTAGCGATATCTTTAAGGTTTTTTCTCATTTTTTCAACTCTCTGAAACCCTAACCCCTGGTATTTTCACGATTCCTTTATATCTGTCTTAGATCTGCGTATATCATGAAGCTTTTTACATGTTTTCTTTAAAAACCTTCGTATTCTCTTAGATCTACACTAGATCGGGGTTTATTACGAGTATTATTACAGTTTTTCTTAAAGGTTTTCCATTTTTAAAAAAGTTTTTCACGTAGGGTTTTTGAGACCTTTTCTTCAAACGATTTCTCGAAGTTTAAGTGATTTTTCTCATATGCTTAAACGTTTTATCACTTTGAATCATGATTTATTTAGTTTTAACACACTGTTCTAAATGCTGAGCATGTCTTTTCTTTTGATTTGTATGTGTGTCTGTTTACTATTAGTAATCCTTGTTTCTTTGTGATTGTTGCTTCACCATGCTATTGGGTCATTGATTCTGCTGCTTCTTGTGTGTTCACCCTGCTTGAATCATTACTGCCTTGAACCCCTGAATTATTATGAGTAGTACTATATTGATTTTTTCATGTGATATCCTCTGCTGATTCTGAATGTTTCCTTAGATACATGAGGCCTTCCCTTAATTAGTACCAATTTCGAATCCCTGATTTCTTATGAGACGTTCTTATTGATTTTAAACTTTGTTTTCTTACCTTGTTACATAATTGATTAAGTGTTAATTGATTGTTATTTTCTTAAGTGATATTTTCTGAACCTAGCCTCAATTGTATGTTTGAATTAGGGGTGAAACTGTTTCCTTACATGTTACAAGCATAAAAACTTTCCTTAATTATTATTTTTACCGACTAGCTGTCTGAGTTTAACCCCTTCAATTAAGGTATACCTAATTGCCTATTATACTTACACTGTTCTTATGTTCCTCTAAGCTATATATGGTTATTTCCTTATTTAATATTGACCGTGTGAATTTCTGCCTTGATTATAGGGATACTTGTGCTAATTGGGTACTGATTGATATTCAGTCCCATAATCACTGGTTAATTCTAGTTCTTTCCTTATTTTTCATCATGTTTTCAAAACTATATATACTTTATTCATACACAGACACACACACGAACTAATCTGTTCAAAAAATCTCTCTCAAAATTTAAAAGACTTTCCGCTCTCTCTTATGTGCTAATTACTACTACTCTGGGTTAGCCGGCTGCAAGTCAAGGCTAATTATTGTGCATTCTCCTACTTTCCTGTTTGTGTTATTGCTTTCTTCACTTCACCGGTATGTGCTAATTTATATTTCAGTCCTCAAACCAACATGTTTCCATTGCTGTAGTGATTTAGCATGCTTCCAACTTGCTTACTTATTATTTAGCATGTATCTAGGATTCTGAACTCCCCTCTGCATGTTAAAATTAGGCTTTATTTGTTTATGACAAGCATGTTTATGTACACTTAGCACCTACTTCTTACATGCATATGACTGGTACATTAGTTTAACCATGGTCTTAGGTGTTAATCTGACCTAGCACTGTACCTCCTGATCCTCTAGACCCTTAGGAATTCCTGATTGTGTGTCTGTGCACATTTATGCCTGCAGTATGTGTGCCCTTACATGCTCTGTATTTGTCCCTAATCCCATTACCCTTGTTTGTTATTGTTGGACTATCCTTGGTCCGTATGTGATGTTAAGCTCCAATTTCCTTCTTCAAAACTATTTTCTTACTTACCCTTTCTCAAAATTGTTCCTTACTTAAATCCTTTTAAATAAAAAAGCACTCTCACGTACACTCTTAGAAGTCTAAGTTCAGCCATCTTCGTGTGAGCACTGCTTTGGGAACCCTTTGAGTACCCTCTGAACTCTGACATACAAGGATGACACTTCCACACTGCACATGTTTAATTTTTTGGCTATGTTTGGTTGTGAGCACTACCCGGTAGCCCTTGAGGTCCTTAGGGAATTCTGACACATCCAGATTATGAAAAGGCTATGCAATACCATAAGACAATGAGCTTGGGAAGATATGGGCCTAATTGAAGGCTCCCTATAGAAGTAACTTCTTATTTTCCTTTGGCTGTGTAATTCATAATTCCCTGGCCTGTAATAATTTGTAAACAACTCAGGGGATGGACAGTGGAAAGGGAGGGGTAGCTACGCATGCATTAGCTATTAAAGGGATAGAAATCGTGCTATTTGATTTTATTTCCTATCTGTGCAATAGAGATCATGTTTAGGCCCATATGTTCAAATTCATGCATTAGAAATCATGTTTATTAGGTCTCATACTTACTGTTTCAGCATGTTCACTTTTACTTAGAAAAATCCTGCTAATAAATGGTATCCTCTACTATCATGTTCCACACTGCCATGTACGCTTTGAAATATTGACCTAGGCTAAAAAACATTAAAATAAATTATCACTCTAGCATCTTTTGAAATCATGATTAATACTGTGATTACTGAGCATTTAGGAATCATGCTTAGGAATTCTGCATATGCATCATTCTGCATCTCTATCTGTGCATTAGATATCATATTACAGGGCCCTAATCATTCAACTACATTTAGTCTAATTACTAATGTATAAAAACTATAACCACCCCACTCAGTTTTCTCTAAAAAATAACTGGTAATGCTTTTGTGTTCTGAACAACCTAGAACAGCATGTCCCAACCAATATCATGAACCCGGTCTTCCGCTAAGGAGGAGGAAAAAATGGTGCGCGACACTTGTAAGAACCCATAATGCATACACTCGATACGGACGGCATGGCTATCTCACTCGGGGACTAAATGTCTACGGCCAAATACAATGACCACCGTCATAAGGCTCCGACCAAATACAATGACCACCGTCATAAGACTCCGGCCAAATTACCGCGACTCGGAGACATGCGACTGTTGCCATAAAATCACATGCCTCCAATTACTTCAAAAAACTTTGAAAAGAACTGGTTAAAGGTCGTACCCACCTAAAGCGTAAGAGCCTAAGTCGCCAGCTACAACAAAGGTCGTACCGGCCTAAAGCGTAAGATCCCAAGTCGCTAGCTAGTCATACCGACCCAACGTGTAAGAGTCCAAGTCGCCAACTATAGGTTGTACCAGCCCAAAATACCTCAGAGCCGATTTGAAAACCTGAGGGCCATTAAGGTCGAGTCGAAACCCAACTCAGAGACTAAGCCCAAAATGGTTAACTAAAGCGCCGCAGGGCCAAAAAGCGTAAGAGCCCAAGTCGCCCGCTACATTAAAGGTCGTACCGACCTAATGCGTAAGAGCCTAAGTTGCCAGTTATAGGTCGTACCAACCCAAAGCGCCTTAGGGCCGATTTGATAACCTGAGGGTCGTTGAGCTCGAGTTGAAACCCGACTTGGAGACAGCCCAAAACGGTTAACTAAAGCGCCTCAGGGCCAAAAAGCGTAAGAGCCCAAGTCACCCACTATGTTAAATGTTGTACCGACCTAACATGTAAGAGCCAGCTATAGGTTGTATCGACCAAAAGCTCCTCAGGGCCGATTTGAAAACCCGAGGGACATTGAGCTCAAGTCAAAATCCGACTCGAAAACTAAGCCCAAAATGGTTAACTAAATTGCGTCAGGGCCAAAAAGCGTAGGAGCCCAAGTCGCCCGCTATATTAAAGGTCATACCGACCTAACACGTTAGATCCCAAGTCACCAGCTACATGTCGTACTAACCCAAAGTGCCTCAGGGCCAATTTGGAAACCTGAGGGCCGTTGAGCTCGAGTCGAAACCCGACTCAGCGACTAAGCCCAAAATAGTTAACTAAAGCGCCTCAGGGATAAATTTATAAGAGCCCAAGTCGCCAGCTACACCGGAGGTTGTACCGACCTAATGCGTAAGAGCCCAAGTCGCCAGCTTAAAAAGCCTCTGGGCCAATTTATAACCCCAAGGATTTCATCTCAAAAGTCCAATTCATCGGGCTAACTATCGACAAGCGAATTAGAGAAACTAAAGAATCTTTGATATATATATGTGTGTGTGTATTACAAATACATATTTACAACGCTCCCACATGAGTCCTATGCAATCAACAAAGTAGAAAATCTAGTCTACTCCCGGGATCAGCTCCCTCAAAGTCCCCTGGGACCAGCTCCGATGGCCTTCAAATATCAGCATCAGCTCAAGAAGAAAGGAAAAACTTGGCATCGATCTCGTCCGCCTCGGCCTCCTTTATCTCTTCCGAGATATCAAAGCCCCTAGCATGTATCTCTTTGAGGTTATCCCTCCGAGACTTGAATCGTGCATTTCCCCTCCTCTCTCTATCAAAAGTTCCTCTCAGCTCAGCCCGAGCATTGGCAGCATCTTTCAAATAAACGGGCCCCTTTTTATCGGCCATCGCTCAAACTTCTTCAGCTTCAGCCCGGGCATCCACGACCTCGGCCTTCATATTCAAAAGATTGGTCTCGAGCATGGAAATCTTGCTCGTCTGAATCGAGCTACTTTCTCGAGCATTGCAAAGTTGCACCTCGAGGGAAGAAACCTTGGCCAAGGCATTCCTTTGGGCCGCAACATGAATGCTTATCTGCGCCTTCAACGCTTGGCATTCGAAATTCACTTGCCCGACCTCACCCCAAAGGTGTTCCAACGTTTCCATTTTTCCCTACAGTTGAAGCAGCGAAACATTAGTTTCCGAAAGCATGAAATGGAGAATATACCCCTTCAGGATAAGGGTTACCTGACGCACGAGATTGCCTTCAAGGTTTCATCTTCGATGCATCTCTGACCGAAGATGTATCAACTCTTTTGTCTTCTTATTACAAAGAAGCTTGAGAGATTTTTCTTTGCCCAAAGCTTCCCGCAACCTGGTCTCACAATGGAGCAGCTCGAACTTGAGCTTATCAAAAACCTACGGAAAAGAAACTTTAGATCAGAGAGCGAAGATTCATAGCTAAAAATCCAACAAGGCCGATCAAAACTCACCTCGGAACAAAGCTGCTGAGCCTCCTCAAAGGTTTAGCGTGCGTCTACTGGCCTGGTCCCATCGGCCCCAGTTGAACCGCTCTCAGTAGGGGCATGACCACTCCAGAGCCCACTTGGATTGGGCGGCCCCTGGCCCCGAGCATCCCTCGAAGTACCTTCGAGGACAGAAGCAGATGATGGTAGAGGACCCTTGCTCCTTCCCTTTTGAGTAACATCTCCCTCAAAACTAGAGGTCTCAAGTCTGGCAAAATCGGCAACCTCGGGAGGCCCCTTGGCTCGAGCTGTAGACGAAGAACCATCCTTCGTAGGAGAGCTGATATCCACAGAATAACCGACATGTATGAAGTCTTCTTCGGCGGCGGAATCACCTCTTTGTTTCTGGGTAGGCCCCGCCTCAGAGGGAATGTCTTCATCCATTGAGGAACTTTTTCGGTTATTATCCTCCCTCGGCTCTGAAGTAGACGACCCTTCCCTCTCCTCAAAGGACTTGGTCTCACCTCCGAGAATCCACCAGCATCTGTGGTAACAAATTTAGTACACATAACAGGAAACAATCTCGAAAGGGCAATCACATGGCTCAAAGCATGTTGCTTTTCTTCCCATCCGCCCTTCGACAGATATCGCCACTTGCGTTCATCATAAGTCGGCAAAGCTTCCAGCTTTCGATTCCAGTCCGCAAGGTCGGGGATCTCTTCTGGCATCCATGGAACCGATGAGAAAAAGAAAGAAACACTCTTATAAATCAACCAAATAAAAGGGCACTAAGATATGACGTAGCTTACGCTTGAAGTTCCATTTCTCGGGAAATGGCAGGAACTCTACATGAATAATATCGATGGTCCTCACTTGGACAAACCGACTCATCAATCCTCGGTTCCGGTCCTCATCATCACTGGCAATAAAGGGCCTCATGGATCAGTGTCGTAGCGCAATCAAGCCCCAACAATGCTGAGGTCGATACAATCTAATAAGGTGGCTAAGGGTAAACCCGAGACCAACCATTTTTGTAAAATACCTCATCAACAACACTATCTGCTAAAAGTAGGGGTGAATCTGAGCCAAGGTGACTCGGTACCTCTTGTAGAACTCGAGCAGAAGGTGCTCGAGTAGGCCCAATATGAACGGGTACGTATACACGGTCAAGAATCCCTCCACATAGGTCATGATGTTCTCTTCTCGAGAAAGGTATCTGCAATATCGCATTCTCTCCCCAGTCGTAGTCTCTCCTTACGGCTTCGAGGTGGTTTTCTTCTATCTATCGGACGAATCTCGATGCATGCTCGCGATGGTCCGAGGCGTCGAAAGGTTTCTCAAGTGAAAAATCTTCCTTCAAAGAAAAGTAGCTCGAGGTCAGCTCACCATACACCGGCGGTGTGCCACCGGTCGGGCAAGATGCAGAGGAGAAATCTTTCGCTTCATGGTGAACGGATTCGGGAACGGCAGCCATAACTACGCAAAGAGAGATAAAGAGAAAGAAATGAAAACAGTTTCGCAAAGATGAGAAAGAGAAGAGAACTTTGAAAGGAAAGATAAGTTTTGCAAATATGCAAGACATAGAATGAAGAAGAAGCAAGAACATTTACAGAGCAAGCGGTGGCTACCATACCACTTTGAAAGCCACTTAAATTATAACAAAGTCGTCATAGGGAAGTGTACAGGTGGGGCCACCTCGGTCACTTCACGGTCATGTCACATAAATGATGCTTTTACACAACATTCGAGGGATCGAATCTCCCATGCTGGCCTAACCTCGAGAAGGTTCCCTATCTCGAGGGGATCTACTATTGCAAGTACGAGTTCTGGAGAACTATGAATCAAAGCATGAAAGTCAATTTTCCTTAAGCATTGCGGGGAAAAATTGGGGAGATATGTAACAAAAGATATTTTATTTCAAGAAAAGCATTTACAAGGGTGTTTTTTACAAAAATTCCCCCAAGGGTCCTATATACAGAAAAAGAAAAAAAAAGCGAAAGAGTAGGAGAGTCCACTCTTCGCCTTCGCTGTTGTTTGAGCCGCTTTCCGAGCCTTCATCATACGTGGTCAGCATTGCCGATTCTCCCTTTAGGGCCCTAGCTTCTTTGATCTCGGCAGAGAGATCGACGCCCTTAACACTCACTTCCTCGAGGGTTTTCCTCCTGGCTTGAGAACGAGAATGAGCATTTTCCCGAGCCAGTTGTAGCTCGGCTTTATTAAATATCTCCCTATCGCAGTCATTCGTAGGAGCATCATCCCTCTTGTATGAGGAGACAGACCCATCGGCCTCAGACTTGTCCGCAGACAGTGCAGCAGCCTCACCCGAAGCGCGTCTATCTCTGCTGTAGCGGTATCATTCAGCTGAGTCAGCTCGAGGATTTTGGTGTACTTGACCGCAACATCCTGTCGGAGCCGCTCCACCATGGTATCCTTCTGCCTAATCTGAAAAGCACAGAAAACAAGTTGATCAGCGCCAAATATCGCAATTAAAGATAAAGTTGTGAATACTAGAATACCTGCTCGAGAAAGTCGGCCTTCTATAGAAGCGCTCTCTCAGAGGCTGCCCGAAGGTTGATCAATTCCTTCTCTTTCTGGGCACACAGAGCCTCCAGCTAGACAAACTCCGAAATGGGCTTCTCAAGCTCCCCTCCATGATTAGTCAACTAATCTTGCATCTTGGAGAAGGCATGGTCATAAAGATTCTTGACCTGCAACCTAGATTTAGAACATTAGAAAGCAAGAATAGAAAGTTATGGTTGAAGAACAACAAATTATTTTGGGAATATCACCCGCTTTTGGAGCCTCTCGGCCTCCTCGAGGGCAATGGGCGATTAACATCGCTCTCCTCCTCCACCCCTTCAAAATAGTCTCCGAACGCATCATCCTCTCCACGAGAGGTCTCCAACCCAGGAACATTCCTGACTTGGGCATCTCGTATCTCCCCTGGAGAAAACGACGAGCCCGAGTGAAGTCCACCGGCAATATCAGCCTCCATCGAGGCTTCTTCCCGACCCTGGAAAGCTCCAGTAGCAAGACCTCCGAGCTCGTCAATTCGGACTGTGCCATATCCGACGGGCATCTCGGGGACTACATTCGAACCCTCCTCGAGGGTCTCCTCAACATAGCGCGGGTCCGCATCGGCCACCTCCAACTCAACAGATGACCGCCCAACAGTTTTCGAAGCATCAACGCTTTGCTTTGTCCTTTGTACCAAAGGGAATGTATCATCACTCTCTTCCTCGGCCCGTAGGCTCAAATTGGGTAGAAAACATGCTTTAGGTTTATACTATGCTTATTTACATTAGAGATAATGTTGTAGGACTATGGTGTTATTTGCGTTAGAGACCTGCTTTAGGATAATTACGTTTACTGGTTGCATATTAGATAATATGTAATAGCTCAGTACTTCACTATCACGAAATTCTTCTTCTACATAATCATGATCACCTAGAAATCATGTTATTAAGTTATTGCTGTAATTCTGCCTAATAAAAGGTTCATTATTTATGTGCATTAGAAATCTTGCTCTAGGACTGTGTTTACATTCGCTTTAAATCATGTCTATATCACCTAAATCAGTAACTGTCCTATCTATAAGGATTCTTAGAAGAAGCCATTAGCACCTAGACAAGCATGTCTATAGGACGAATTAAAACCAAAATTGTTTGCTTTCCTTTAGTCTATTTTCCGAAATTCTGTTTGCATGTTTAGACAGCATGTTATAGGGTATCCATGAACCACGGTTAGGCAAGCCTTTAGGTAATTAAGGCCTTATAAAAGTGGTAAAACTGTACTTTGTTTGATTATTTGTGAACTGCCCAGATTCAACAAGTCCTAAAAATCAGTAGGCAAACTAATTAGGTCTCCACTGCCTCGCTTCAATAGATTTTGCATACAGTCTGTTTTCATGCTCACATAAATATCGTTTTAGGACTTTGAAATGTCTTAAATCATGCTTTTTGGGACGTGCTATTGTCTGCATATTTGAAGAGGTAAAAGTGAGCCTTTAATTCTTCCTTACGTGAATGTCTTATTTATTCTTGCTTGTCGTTTAGCTTTTCCCTTTTAAACACCTTAGGAGAGTCTAGAACTGCCTAAAATTAGAGATCCTAAACACCTCCGGGACCTCCAGGAAGGTACGGGTAATGCACTCTTAGAGTTCGTCTAAATAAAAATCGCTTAAAACCACTAAGGGGAGGGTAATTGGGTAGTAAAAGGATATGATGCCATGTGCGCCAATGTCACATGTAACCCCTCTAGTTGAGGAAGGATCACCAAGCATTGTACGGATATGATCCTATAGGCTAAATAACTTAGGACTCCTCTATCTTGTTTACATATGTGTGCTCAGACTCCTTACCTTTTAAACTCCTTTTATCTTACTTACATATGTGTGCTTAGACTTCTTATTTATCAAATGACTAATTTACTAAGTAAGTTTGACCAGGACCCACCATTGTGGACCTCGAGGGGTGCCTAAAACCTTCCCCTCAAGGTAATTTCAAGCCCTTACCCAATCTCTGGTAACATAGACTCGTTTTCATGATTACCTGCATTAGGTTACCTAACACACCATAAATTTGTTAGGTGGCGACTCTTCACTTTCCATACCCCTCTCCCAAAAGGAAGGGAGTTGCCCAATGTTGAAACCTGATTTCGCAAGAAAAAGGGGGTGGGACAGCCCTAATGCCGGTGCGCTACTAAGGACTGAACAAATGATTGTGTCAGTCCAGATGACCCTCTCATGATTACTCTCCTTCCACTACTACCACGACTAGAAGAACCACCAATGTTTTCCATGGACCGCGACTTTTTGCTACCCTCTCGTTTCATTCTGTTCTTCAATTTTCGAGTCTATGTGGTATGAGAAAACGCCACCATATTCCCATAGTTCATATAAGAATTCAAGGAGGCTTTAGTGGACTCATTGATAACCAAATGGAAAAATCCTTGAACAAACTTGGAAAGATGCGCAAATATCAAATAGCAGTCTCGCACGCTTATACTTTCTTTCTTCAAGTTCTCAAACTCGACGGCATGGACTGCCCTAGTCTCAGTAGGCAAGAAATTATCAATCAAAGCATCTGCAAACTCACTCCACTTTTTTGTAGGGCTACCCTCCTTATGGGACTCCTCTCACAACTCAAACCATGAATACACTACTTCTTTAGGGAAATAGGAGGCCAACTCCATTGTTTATATATTTAGTGGCACGCATAACGAGGAGAGTATTTTTCATCTCATTTATAAGATAATATGGGTCCTCCTTGGGTTTAGTACCATGAACACCAGAGAATGCAACTGAAGAAATTTGTTCACCCTGGAACGAGCTAAATCCCCTTGTTGGCTAGATGAAGTACGTATGGCATTCAATCTCTGGGCGTTGAAAGCCACTATCTGAGTCAATATATTTATGACTCCCCTAAAGTCCCTATCAGAAACACTAGGACCAGAGATGGAGGTTAGAGGTATAATCGGAATACTAATTATAGGAGGAATCAGTGCATTCTCAGCGGGAGTAGTAAAATCATGAGGTATTGTAGTTAAGGGGATGCCTTCACCCCTTGAGTGTTCATCTGCAACATTGGTCAGTTCATTAACTGCAACTCTTGGGGTGGCATTGATACTTTGGGCACTCCTCGCCTTCTTCCTAGGCGTCATGTACTAAAAATTTAGAACAATGCATGAGTTAAGAAGGGAACAATCTCATAATCAAGCTCTATCACACGATCTTAAATATCAAAAAAGGGTGATATTCCTAAATGACCAAGTAGCCTCCTGATTATAGATGTGGTCGACTTAGCACCGATAATAAGGGCTCTACTAGACATGGCTCTACCCTAGGAAAATAGTTACGCAGCAAAAAACAACATACTACTCTTTTGAAACTCGCAAGTTATAGTCTTTAGGATCGAGCTACAACTCGTAGAAGCCTAGATAAGGATAAAAAAAAAGCATAAACTAACCGTGGAATGAGTAGAACCCATGAAACCTAGTTCATCTTCATCTGAAATTAGTCCCCCAACATAGCTACACGAAGGATAAAGGAACTAGCAAGTTGTCCGAGATTTTTGGCACTGGAATCACTTCGTATCACCCGAAATCACCTAGGGTTTGTGTGGAATTTTTGCGGAAGTAATTCTAGGGGTTCAATATAATGTTCTTGGTCTGAGAAATGAGTGAAAATTTTAGTTAATTCACACCTTAAAATGCCTCTTGACGGCCACCTTTTGGGGATATTTGGTCCTTTCATTTAAGCAAGTAGGTGACACACCTACTTGTCACCTATGAAGTCTATGTGGTCTCGTAAAAATTTAAAAATATCTCTACCAAAATGTCGTATTGACAAACAGTTTAATGTATTGGAAACTAGACTCATAGACCTTCAATTTGGTCGGCAGATCATCCTGTAACTCTAAGTACATTGGGAGAAAAGCTCATCTATATTTGACCTAATTTTCGACACATTTCTGAGTGTAACTTGTGATGACCTTTGCCAACTTTTGTTCCACAACTCGCTTGACATCAAAACATAACACACGATTATCATACGACTAAAATAACTCATAACATAACCTCCTTATCATGTTAAGAGCCTTAGTCTCATCCTAAAAGTACATGTAATAATATTCCCAACTTGTCGACTTTCAGCGAAACTTATTTTTTTCAATTTGTTTAGCGTCTAAGCTTTCCAATCATCTTGGTACTTTTTATTCACGATCTTAAATATTTGTAACCTCCACGGTAACATTATTAACTTACTTTATGTACTTTAAAAGAGGATCTCATTTCCAACCTTACATTAATTGACTTACAATGTACTTTTATGTACGAAAACATGGGGTGTAACATCATTCCCCCATTTGTAACATTCATCCTTGATTATTGGCTAACGCGGTTATCAGTCTCATAATCTACGGCTCTTAAAATAATTTAATATTGTGCTTGCCATCTACGCAACTGTTCTGTGAATAAATCCAAAGGTTAAGGCATTCCTCCCTTTAAGCCTCTCTCTCACACCATGATCTGTGGTCAGAATTCTTCTAATCTTGTAATTGTTTCTACCTTTTGTCATGTAGCATGTACGACTCTGTCCTTGTATGTGCACCTATGCTACTCTTCTATCATTTTTAATCCATATTTTAGCCAATCTCTAGGCCTCACTTTGTGAACTTATACAAAACTATGACAAGCTATCCCTCTAGGCATCTATAGGTGTACTGAAGTTCTTCACTCGGTACTTAGTCTAACATACGACTATTTCTATATTCTGTTTCATAGCCTCAGTTATCTATACACATGTTGTTACTGCATCTAGGTAGGTCATAATATACCATAACACTTACTCCGATTTATTATTACCGAGGTCTGCTACCGAAATCCAAGTTACTCTCTCACTGCTTCTCCTATATGTATAAATCTAAGTCCTTTAATGCTTCTTCATTAGAGTGTATCTAATGAATGGCAGCCTAATCTCATCTCATACTATGGAACTTTTATCCATCTATTATTGATTCACCTTTAATGTTGACTATAGTCCACCAGTGATAACTTGAAACTTCTTACATAATAAATTATCACTAGGGCTTACTTCTATCGGCTAACATCTGAAGTTATTTGCTTGATCCACCTTATGGATGATACTATACTTTAATAATCTTATTTCATAGCATCTCAACGTGACTCATCTTATGGGAGGTATTCTAATCCTGTGAAATTTATAAAATTCCTTCTCATTGAATCATTACTTCAATCAAAAGCTATATTCCTAAACATCATGCTCATATCACTTATCACACTCACACTCCTATAATATTGTCAGGGCAGTATTCCATCTCTTCTAAATGCTCCTAGTCTTAAACTTTTCCGAGTTCATTTAAGATATGTTGAGCATTCTATAACTTACGAAAACCATCATCTCTCTCATTTTGATGGGCTTAATCCCGAGGTCTTACCTATTCTCATCACCTTCTAACTCACATTTTCTTATCCTTAGTCCTGTCTACCTAAAAATTTGTCGCTCTTCCATACTTTAGCTTGCGACCTACATCTATCTATCCATACTACTCGCAACCTTCACTTAACTTTATAGCACCATATATTTTCTTATGTTATTATTGAACCTCAAGTGAGACATCTTGTTGCCTCCGTCTCTTCTTTACTCTCGTAACAAGACCTCTTACTACCTGGAAACCATAGGCTGGAATATATGCTACTAACGATACCACTATCATTTCTGGATACTGAATAACGATGCTTCTAAGCCTATATTTGAAACCTGGACTATCCACAAGCTTTCATACTTGAGTATCTCGTACTCTCTTCACCTTTACTTACTTACCTTTAAATCTCGCAACACATCTTTTATCGCTTTAATAACCTTCCTTCCACATAAGTGGAATTACAATCCACACCTTAAAGCTCTACCATAATACTTGCACCTCTGGTGCATACATAATCTGTCGTAAGCTTCATACTAACATCTTAGAACTCATCTCTATGTCATGCACCTACTTCGGGGAGTGCGATCGGTGCTCAACCAAGATACTCCGGTCAAGAAAGACTATACAATGCCTTCTACCCAAACTCACCCGTGAACAAAGAGAAGATATATTTTATTAATTAGAAACTGAGAGGTCATGTGAACAACACCAGTTTATTACAATTAGTTACGTCATCTATAAGTCTTGAAATACATATTGTTTACCTTGAAAATGGTAATTACAATTATATTTGATTTTGTGGTTCGAAAAAATATGTGATTTATTTTTAGTACTAGCTGTTTAGGAAATAGATGCTAAGTGAGAGTTAAGAAAAATGAGATAATAGCAAAGGGCAATGGCGTTATGCAAACCAATTGGACTTGAGACGAGGTCTCGAGCTGGCCGAAACTAGGCCTCGAGGTCAAGCTAGTGTGTTGACTGGGGGCGATCGATGTGGGAATAATAGTGTAGAGGGCCTCGTGTATAGCCTTTTTATGATCAATAATGAGCAATAAATGAAGAACAATAAATATAACACAATAAATGGAAGCAATAAATCAATAGAGCAATTGTAGAATATGTTTAAATTAAGAGCATAGAATGTTGTTATTCTTGTAATGAATATCATATCTCTTACAAAATGACAAGGTTACCCTTTATATAAGAGGGGGAATCCCAACATAGTACATGTGTTATCATTACAAAGAAATATAGCGGGTACGTCTATTTAATGGTCCGGTACGGACTTGTACTATCTTTGCAGGCGTTGTCAGCTATAACCACGTGCCCTTGGTAATTCCCTGCTTTTCCATGATGGCCGTCGATTTATACCGTCTCGAGGTCGAGCGAGAGAATCATTGATATGCTTCTTGGATGTCAAACCTCGAACTGTGCTTCGATTCCTCCGAAGACGGACTATGGAATGCCATAATGATCATAAAATCGGGCTCTCCGATTTTAGCCGTATACAGATAGTCCCCGCATTTGTTAGAATAAAGTGATAAGAAACGGTCTTGAATTATTTCCTTTTCGATATCATCATTATGATGTCAGCCTCGTGAGAACATTAAATGACATGACATAAAGGCTGCACAGAGGTCGCTGTCAACATGATTCTCGAGAAACCCATGAACCGTTATTGGTTCGACCTTTCCACTTCTCAAACCTGCCCAAATGGCTTCTATAAATAATTCAATTGTTTTCCTTTCAAAATTTTACAACATCTTCAAGTCTCCAAAATTTAGCTAACAGTTTTCTGCTTTCACCCTTTTTTTTGCGCTTGCTTCTTCGTCTTCTTCCTTTGAAACTCAGTTACAATTATGGCCAAGACCTCCAAAACAGTACCTCAAAAAGAAGGAATAACTTCCTCCTCACGCCCGACTAAGGTCAAATAAAAAATACCTCCTAGTATCGAGCAGTGTATTTCTGGTCGCTTCGACATTGTCTCCGATTTTATCATCGAGAAACCCCCTTCTACACCGGGCCGATGCGAGCCCATGTCTCGGCACATAATTATGGTGACCGATACAAAGACAGTAAAGATAGACTGTTGTTGGGGGGCAGGCGGCGCAAGTATAAAACCCCAAAGCTGAAGAAAGCATAATAACACATAAATCCGGATTCCTTAGCGTATATACGTATGCTTTCACTCTAGGAATCGTAGATTATTCATCTCCACTGATGGATCCAGTGATTCTCGACTTCTGTCGTCAATACCGAGTGACACTCGGTCAAATTTATCCTTCTTTCTGGAGGATTGTCTACATGATTCGATATATCTCCAACATGGTTGAGGGAATGACTTTCACCCTTGATCATTTGATCAAATTGTATAGCCCTCGTCTCTTCCGAGGGGGTTTAATTAAGCTATACCATCGATCCGCCAAAGCATTCTTTGCCTGCATCGACGAGGACAAAGACCGGGGATGGATGAGCCAGTTTGTCGCAGTCAGAACCTCGGACCTTATCCCCGCTGATAGGATGCTATTCCCTGAGGAATGGAACATGAGGCATAAGAGTCCCCATATTGAGCATATTTTTTCTTCTGAATTGACCCTTTTTTTTCTTGATTTTTTTGCTATTGTGTAGCCACTGTTTGGTTCTCCAGCATGGTCCGGGTCCTCCCGGGATGGATCGAACATTTGGACTCCGTTTTCCATAAAGCAAGCGCCTTTGGCGCGATTTGGCCAAAATGCGGTGGCAGGCCAAGAACCACAGTATGCTTTTATTTTTGTCATTTCCTCAGTCTTTGTAAGTATTCTCCATGGCGGTAAGTTTGATACATCATGCCTGTGATGGCCTCGAGGAAGGCGTGTCGATGAGACCGCCTCCTCCTGGTGAAGAAGAGGCTTCGAAAACCGCCAAGGATAAGAAAAGGAAGAACGAAACACCGGTGGAGTCTCCGAAATCCAAGAAAGCAAAGGCTCAGAAGCCTAAGACTGATGCTATGGTCCTAACCTCGATGACTACTAAGAGCTTGCGTGTCGAGGAAAAAGATGATGATACCTTCCCTTTGATTCAAAGGGGTAAAACGAAGCGCTGATGCTTCAAAAATTGCTGGGCAGAAGAATACCGAGTCGGAGGTGGCCGAAGAGGACCCATCTTGTGCTGATGAGACCCTTGAAGAGGGTTTGGGCGCGGTCCCCCAGCCACTTATTGGACATGGTACAGACCGTGTTGGTGAGTTCGGAGGGCCAGTTTTTGAAATTTTTCGGGGGCGAGAGCAAGCCCCGATAGAAGTTGAAGCTGCAGGCAGATTTCAATCGGGCCCAGGTGAGATACAAGATGCCTAGGATAGGAATGCCTCCGGTTTGGGGACCTCTCAGGGAGAGGATGATAAATTCAGATATTACTTTGAAGGCATTGAGGAGGGGACCAATCTCGATGCCCATGGTGCTCTCGAGGAGGCTGAGAGGCTTCAAAAGCAGGTGATCTTATTGATATACTATTTGTGATTCTAATTTTTACTCTTGCTTTTCTAACTTTCTTCCTTTGTGTTGTAGGTCAAGAAGTTGTATGACCAAGATTTCTCAAAGATACATGATGAGCTGACTTGCCGTCAGGAGGAGCTCGAGAAGCTTACATTGGGGCTAAATGAGTTGAAGGCTCTGCATGCCCAAAAAGAAGAGGAGCTGGTCGATCTCTAGGAACGCACAGAGAGAGCGTTCCAAGAGAGGGCCGACTTCATCGACAAGGTAATCTGGTACCCATGAAATTTCTTTTATTTCCATAATTGGTGCTAATTAGCTTGTCTTCTGTATTTGCAGATTGGGCAAAAGGATGTCCTAGTGGCGCAGCTTCGGGAGGAGGCCATGGCCAAGGACGCCGAGATCGTCGAACTGGAGAGGCTGAATGATGTCGTGACCTCGGAGAGGGATATTCTTCGGGGAGAGCTAGACTCGACCCAGGATCTCCTTCAAAGTGCTCAAGAGGAGGTCGGCGCCTTATCCGCGGACAAGTCTGAGGCCGATGAATTTGTTTCTTCGCACTAAAGGGTTGGTGCCGCCGCAAATGATCGGGCAAGGGAGATATCCTAAAAGGCCGAGCTAAAACTGGTTTGGGCCGTTGCTCACGCTCTCTTGCAAGATATGAGGCAAGCCTTCGAGGAAGATACTGCCAATGGTGTCGATCTCCCTGCCGAGATTAAAGAAGCCATGGCCTTGGAGGAAGAATCAGCAATCTCAAGTACTTCGAATGAGGGCTCTAGAAGCGACTCGAGCAGTACTGAAGGAGAAGAGTAGATTCACTTACTATTTTTGCTTTTTCTTTTTTGTACATGGGATCCTCGGGGGAGCTTTATAAAATACCCTTGTAAATATGTTTTTTGGAATGCAAAATATCTCTTCGTTTCATATCTTCAAAATTTTCCCTGTGATGCTTATGCAAAAGTCGATCTTCGAGTTTTTATTTTAGCTCTTTGGATCCCGCTCTTGTAGTAATAGAGATCCTCGATATCAGACACCTTCTCGAGGATAGGTTCGTACGGGGGTTTTGATCCCTCAAATGATGTATGATTCATTCATATGACATGACCGTGAAGTGACCGGCGTGGCCCCGCTGGTACACTTCCCCAAAAGTTATAATAACTTTGTCAAAATTAATTGGTCCTCAAAGTAGATGAATAGTCGCCACTTGTTCTATATATATGGTCGCTTTTTCTTCAGTTTAGTCTTTGCAGCTGGGACAACTAGTTTTCTCTTTAAAGTTCTCTTCCTTCTCTCAGTATTTCTATTACTTTAGTTCAATGCTTTTGCTTGATATTTCTTCCTCTTTATCTTTATTCAAATCGTTATGGCTGCCGTGACCAAATCTGCTCACCAAGAAGAGGGAAACTCTACCTCTACTTCTTTCCCGGTCAGTGCTACACCACCGGCGTATGGCGAGTTAACCTCGAGTTGTTTTGCTTTGAATAAAGACTTTGAACTAGAGAAACCCTTCGATGCTCCGGGCCATCGAGAGCATGCGTCGAGGTTTATTCGATTGATAGAGGAGAGTCACCTCGAGGCCGTGAGGAAAAATTGTTGATGGGGAGAAAATGTGATGCTGCAGGTACCTTCCCGTGAAGAAAATATTATGGCCCATGTAGAGGGATTCCTGAACGTATACACGTACCCATTTATAGTGGGCCCCCTCGACCGACTTGTGCTCGAATTCTGTGAAAGGTATCGAGTCACTTTGGCTCAGATTCATCCGTCCTTCTGGCGGATAGTGCTGATGATAAGGTTCTTCACTGAAAAGGCTGAACTCGAGTTTACCCATATCCACCTTATCAGATTATAACGATCCCTCCATTGTCGAGGCCTGATTGCGTTGCGACACTGATCAACCAAGCCTTTTATCGCCAGTGATGATGAGTACCGGAACCAAGGATGGATGAGTCGATATTTCCGAGTGAGGACTGTCGACATCATTCCTGTAGAGTTCATGTCATTCCCTAAAAATTGGAACTTCAGTATTACGTCGTACCTTAGTGCCCTTCGCTCTCGATTATTTATAAGGATGCTTCTTTTTCTCTTTCTCAGCGGTCCCTTGGATGCCAGAAGAGATCCTTGATCTTGCGGACTAGACTCGAAAGTTGGTTCCTCGCCCTATGATGAACGCAAGTGGCGAGATCTGTCAGAGGGAAGATGGGAAGCACAGCACCACAGTATTTGTCATGTGATTTCCATTTGAGGAATGCTTTCCTTTATGCGTATTAACTTTGTCACCATAGGCATTGGTGGATTCTCCGAGATGATATTGTGCCCCCTCAAGGAGGGGGAAGGACCCTCAGCTTCGGAGCCGAGGGGGGATAATAAGCATAAAAGGTCCTCAAAGGATGAGGACATTCATAACAAGGCGGGATCTGCCCGGAGGCACAAAGAAGATGCCGCCGCTGAATAGGACCTTATATACGTCAGTTATTCTGTGGATATCAATACTCCTGGGGAGGATGTTTCTACATCAATGGCTCGAACCGAGGGGGCTTCCGAGGTTTCCGAACCTGCTGGGCCTGAGACCAATAGCTTCGAGGGAACCTTTACCACCACATCTTCCCCCCTCGAAAGTACTTCGAGGGACGTTCGGGGCCAGGGGCCACCTAAATCAAGTTGGGTTTCGAGCGATCATATCCTCACTGAGAGCGGTTCAACTGGGGTCGATGCGACCAGGCTAGTAGACAGATGCTCAACTTTTGATGAGGCTTAGAGGCTCTGTTTCGTGGTGAATTTTGGTTGACTTTTGTTGGTTTTTCAGCTTTGTATTTTCATCTTTTGAACTGAAGCTTCCTTTTCATAGGCTTTTCACAAGCTCAATTCCGAGCTGCTCCCCTGTGAGGCCAAGTTGCGGGAAGCCTTGAGCAAGGAGAAATCTCTCAGGCTGAGATAAGAAGATAAGAGAGTTGATATATCTTCGATCGGAGATGAATCGAAGTCGAGATTACAAGGGCAATCTCGAGAAACAGGTAATCCTTATTTTGAGAGGGGTATATTTATCTTTTTCCATCTTCGAGAGCTAATGTTTGATATTTTAGTTGCAGAGAAAGACAAAAGTTCTTGAACGCCTCTAGGGAGAAGTGAGACTAGTTAATTCCGAATGCAATGCGTTGAAGGCGCAGATAGGTGCTCATAATGCGGCCCAATGGAATCCTTCGGCCAAGGCTTCTGCCCTCGAGGTACAACTCTGAATGCTCGAGAAAGTAGCTCGATTCAGATGGGCAGGATTGCCAAGCTCGAGACTGGTCTTTTGAAGATGAAGGCCGAGGTCGTGGACATCCGGACTGAAGCTAAAGAAGTTCGAGCAAAGGCCGATAAGAAAGTGGTTGTTTACTTGAAAGATGTTCCTGATGCTCGAGCTGAGCTGAGGGGAGCCTATGATAGAGAGAGGAGGGACAATGAGTATGCCCGATGCAAATCTCGGAGGGAGACCCTCGAAGAGATTCATGCTAGGGTCTTTGATCTCTCAGAAGAGATAAAGCAGGCCAAGGCGGATGAGATCAACGACAAGTTTTTCCTTTCTTCTAATGCCGATGCTGATATTTGAAGGCCGTCGAGGGAGCTGGTTCGAGGGGCCGTCGAAGGAGCTGGTCCCTAGAGTAGACTAGGCTTTTATTTCTTGTCTTTTTTATAAAACTCATGTGGGAGAATTGTAAATGTATATTTGTAATAAATATATATAAAAAATCCTTTGGTATTTCTGATTTTCTTGTGTCTGTCTTTCTTTTTGTTTTGAATTTCGATACTTGTCAATAATTAGCCCGATGAATTTTAGACTTCGAAATGAAACCCTTGGGGTTATAAATTGGCCCTGAGGATTTTTTGGCTGGCTCGTGTGCTCTTACGCAATGGCCCTTAGGCGCTTTAGTTAACCGTTTAGGGCTCAATCCTCGAGTCGGTTTTCGATGTGAGCTTATCGACCCTTAGGTTTTTTTAAATCGGTCTTGAGGCTCTTAGGCTCTTACGCATTTGGTCGGTACGACCTTTAATATGGTTGGCACTTAGGATCTTACGCATTGGGTCAGTATGACCTTTCATATGGCTAGCGCTTAGGCTCTTATGCAATGGGTCAGTATGACATTTAGTGTTGTTGGCGCTTAGGCTTTTACGCATTAGGTTGGTACGACCTTTAGTGTGGCTGGCACTTAGGCTCTTACGCATTGGGTTGGTACGACCTTTAGTGTGGCTATAGTTTTCCCTCCTTAAATACTTTTTGAAGTTTTTGTGTTCGTCTAACTCTTTGACGGCTCGAAAGAACCCCGATTATGAGCCGTTATGTGACGATAATGAGCACCTCAGGAGGTTTTGCTCGAAGGCTGATTATTTTGAAGCCTTTTCATTGTTTGGAGCTAATATGATCGAAGCTCTTTTTCTTATGTCGAGGGTAGCCTGATTAACTAGTTCTTTTTGAATTATTTTCGAAGTAATTGGAGGCCTGTGTTTTTATGGCGATGGTCGGACGTCTCCGAGTCGCGTTGGTTTGGCCGGAGCCTTATGACTGTGGTCATTGTATTTGGCCGTAGCCTTTTAGTCCCCGAGTGAGATAGCCTCAGTGTCTATATCGAGGGTATGTCTTTTTAGGGGTCTTACAAGTTCGAATATATAGCCTTGACTTTGATAACGGGGTTATTCCTTTTTAAGGTCTTACAAACTAGTACATGCCTTGATTGAGGTATTACAGGCCCTAAGGTCTTACGGCTTCGAGTTTTTGATGGCTTGATGGGGTGACTGTTGATGACAGTCCCCGGGACATCGAATGTTTTTGGATTTGGAGCAGTTCCTTGTGAAAATAGAAAATTGTTTGATGTTGCCTCATTGAGGTCTTATAAACGTGATGTTTCTTTATGGAGGTCTTACATTGTTGATATTGCCTCATGGAGGTCGGCTTACATTGGCGATATTGCATTGGCACCTCATGGAGGGCTTATGAACTTGAACATGCCTCGTTGAGGTCTTACAAATTTGACATTGCCTCGTTGATGGCTTACACGTTTTAGCATGCCTCGTTGAGGTTTTACATATGCAATATTGCCTCATTGAGGGCTTATCATCTCGGAGTTGCCAGGCCTGAGGTCTTACGGCTTCGAGTTTTTGATGTCAGTCCCCGAGAATTTGGGAAATTTCTGGCCCTGGGGCCGTTTCTTGTGAAAATAGAAAACTTCTTTGAAGCACGAAGTGTTTTGATGATAAATGATTCTCCATCGATTACTTGGTACAAGTATACATGTTTTCGCCATTGAGGGTTCTATTATTCTACGTGGACATGGTTCATTCGACTGTTTGGTCTGACACATCATTCTCCTGTCGAGACCCTCTTTGGCATATTTTATTTTCTTTGAGGAGGTGATATCCCGGAGAATTCCCCTCAGTATTTATGTTGATCGAAGAGAAGCCTTGAATACTTTATGAGTTATCCTTAGGTATCATATGGATGTTACCTCGTTAAAAACCTCGTCGGTAAAAGCCATTTAGGATAAAATCCGATATGATGGAAAAAGAGCCCAACGCATGCTTTAAGACCTAAGGCCTTCAAGCTGGAGGGTGCTTCAATTCCTTTCAATAGAACACTTGCACATAGGTTAGTGTAAAATGTGAAGGAAAGAGGGAGAGGATTGTACCTTAAATTTGGTGGCGTTCAAGCCTCGATATGCTTCAGTTACTTGTTCCGAGTTTGCGACACGGTCCTTTATTCGCTCGTGTGAGGATGTAGTTTGCGATTGCTACTTGGCTGTTTGCTTGTTCTTTGGTCCCTATGATGTAGAAGGTATCGGTGCTGATGCCACATCGTGTACCGCGAACATCTCCTTTGCTGCATGCTGCTCTCCGTACAATGTTTTACTCCATTCTTCGTAAACATCATCATTTGATGAAGGGTTGATGGCACCGCCATCATACTGTGGATCCACGGCCTTCCAAGCAAAACATTGTATCTCATGTCACCTTTGATGACATGAAACTTGGTATTTTGAATTGTACTGGCCATGTTGACTAGGAGGATGATTTCCCCTTTCTTTGTCTCTCTCGCCATGATGAATCCGTTGAGGACTCGAGAGGCAGGCACGATATGGTCGAGCAATCCAAGTTTCTCTACAACCCTCGACCTAATTATGTTGGCCGAGCTACCTGGATCCACGAGCACATGTTTAACTTGAAATTTATTCAAAACAAAAGAAATTACCAGTGCGTCATTATGATGTTGAGACAATGTCTCGATTTCCTCTTCGCTAAATGAAAGAGCATCTTCAGGTATGTAGCTTCGAGTTCGCTTTTTCCTGGTGATGGATACTTTTGTACTCTTAAAAATGGGACCCTTAGGGACGTTGACTCCTCCAATAATCATGTGGATGACGTGTTGTGGTTCTTCCATTTCATTTTTCCTATTCACCTCTCTTTCCCGAAATTGGTTTTTAGCTCTGTCGATGAGGAACTCTCGTAGGTTCCCTTTGCTAATTAGTCGGGCTACCTCTTCTCGAGGCTGTCTGCAATCCTCGGTCCTATGACCGTATGTGTCGTGATATTCTCATATCAAGTTACGGTTCCTTTGCGAAGGATCTGATAGTACGGGTCTTGGCCACCTGGTGCCTTTGATTTTTACCTATGGCCGATACGATGTCTGAAACATTGATGTTGAAGTTGTACTTAGGTAGTCGGGGTGACTCTACCGGCCATGTGTGCCTGTCAAACCCTGCTTTGTTCACGAGTCCTCGAGGATTGTGGCCTTATCCTTCGATCACTTCGAGGTATGTTGCGCCTCAGGATATTTCTTCGATTTTCTATACACGGTTGGTACCTTTCTTTGCTTGGCCTCGGCTCTCTCTCTGGAAGCATCGACTTTTTTGCAAAGAGCTTGTTGGGATACACCGAGCCCCAGGGGGCTTCCAATTGGTCACCATCGAGTCTGATCATTGACTAATACCTATTTTGTACATCCGCCCAAACTACGGCGGATACTCGATTAAGTTTTGCTTCAGCTACTTTGAAGCTATCGAGCTTCGTTCATTCAAGCCCTAACCGAAGCCTTGCACTGCCCAATCGTCGGAGACCGGTGGTAATTCCATTTGTTCCAATTGGAAGCAGGATACGAACTCCCTTAACATCTCATTATCTCTTTGTTTGATTTTGAAGACGTCATATTTCTTCGTAGCGACCTTGATGGCACCAACATGCGCCTTCACAAAAGAGTGCCATCATGGAAAACAAATCTATCGAGTTCAGGGGCAGGTTATGATACCACAGACAACGTTTCTCCAAATTTTTTCAATAAGACAGATTCAATCTCGTGGTCTTTTAAGTTGTTCCCTTTCACAGCACAAGTGTAAGAAATAATGTTCTCATTGGGGTCCGAGGCCCCATTGTACTTCGGGAGATCGGGCATTCTAAATTTCTTCGGGATGGGCTTCGGAGCCGCACTTGATGGGAATGGCTTTTGCACGAACTTCTTTGAATCTACACCCTTTAGAATCGGGGTGCACCCGGGAGCTGATCGACCCTCGAGTTATAGGTCACCACCTTTTTGTCGTTAGTTTCTATCTTTTATTCGCCTGATTCAATCCTCTTTATGAGGTCCTCGAGCATCTTCATGATAGTGGCGTCGGCTGCTGACCGGTTATTGCTCGACCTTTCTGGTGCCTGTTCGACTCGAGGAGCCGTTTCCGATGGTTCTGTGCGTGGAGTTTTTTGATGGCTTTGTAGCTCAGCAATAGCCACTTGTTGTGCTTGCAACATCTCAAAAATGACATGAAGTCTAACTTCTCTTTCCCTTTGAGCAAGGGCTCTCTATGCTTCATGTTGGTTTCCTTCGTGCACACTTCCGTAATTATGAGAGCTTACATCGACATGTTGAGTGTTGCATGAGCCTTCATCAATATGGATTTTTACTGGTGCCCCTTCAGAGTTTTGCGGTGGTACACCGGCGCCTGAAGCAGCTGCATCGTTCTCTTCATGATCCTGAGGACCGTTGTTTTCATGTGCATTCACTGAGTTAGACATTTTCTGACCTACAATTAAGATTCTTGGAAAAGAAAAAGTGTAAAGAATAACTTCTGTTTTTAGAAAACCAGCACTAAAACAATCACTATTATTTTTAGCCCCACGGTAGGCGCCAAACTGTTTACCTTAAAAATGGTAATTACAATTATATCTAATTTTGTGATTCTAAAAAATATGTGATTTATTTTTAATACTAGTTGTTTAGGTAATATATTCTATGTGAGAGTTAAGAAAAATGAGATAATAGCAAAGGGCAATGGCGTTATGAAAACCAAACAGACTTGAGACGAAGTCTCGAGCTGGCCGAAACTGGGCCTCGAGGTCGAGTTAGTGTGCTTGACTGGGGGCGATTGATCGGGGAATAACACTGTTGAGGGCCTCGAGGATAGCCTCTTTATGATCAATAATGAGCAATAAATGAAGAAAAATAAATGAAACACAATAAATGGAAGCAATAAATCAATGGGGAATCCTCGATATGCTTCCTTGATGGCAAACCTCTAACTGTGCTTCGAGCCCTCCGAAGATGGGCTATGGAGTTCGGGGGTAGGTTATGATCATAAAATCGGGCTCTCCGATTTTAGCCGTATACACATACACTTTTGTAGTTGAAGTGGAACATGGAATACAAATACAACGCCTTTAGTTTGACTTTTCAAAACAAAGATACCACCCACACTATGTCTATGAAGACTCTAATAGATACAAAAGAATTTCATGATGGTGTCGGCAACAAGAATCCGGCTATACCTAAAAACAATATACATAGAGGACAGGAGATACAAGACCCCAAAATGAAGTGGGCCCTACCAAGTCAGCTAAGGAGAGGGTGTACTACTATCACTAAACAATGCCACCTCTTGTGGAACCAACTGCATGCATTGAAGATGCAGTGCCCCCGGCAAAAGGAATGTTAGTACCTATGGAATAGTACTAGTATGTACGAATAAACACCCTCTCAATAGAACGAGTAACAGTAAAATCAGAAGGAAACATGAAATCAATGAGAGCCTCAAACTGTATCAAAGTGTGAAGTTAGGAGATAGATAAATTTCAAGTAAGTTCAATATTTTTAAGTTGGGAGATCTTTAGTACCAATACACCACCATGTGCGCGGTGTGGGTCGACATCACATCACATATTTCTAGCAATAACCTTGTCCCATTTAAGGGTAAATATCTCAACACATCAATCTTATCCCATATAAGGGGAAACAATCTCATCACATCAACACGGGGATTTAACCACTCATATGCCGGCACATTTAGTTTCGGGGTTAGGTTTATTTCAACCTAGGCTACCTCAGTGACTAAACGATAATCCCAAAACATTTATTATACAAAATATTTGCAGTTCATTTCATAATCTAACACATATCTTTCATGTCATTGGCACTAGTGGCCATAGGTGTAATTTCGTTCATGGCACATCTGCCGCATTTCACATTTCATACTCAACCCTATACTTTCAATCATCATCATGGAATATCAACAATAAGGGAATTTATAATCGAGACTTTAAGTATACGTATGAGCAAACGAGAGTCTTAAGCACATTGAGTTTCTCTTCCACATTTAAGCATACTAACTTGCAATTGAAACATGATTTTTAAGTCACAACACCTTTGGTAGATTACTTTCTCGGAGGGAATCATGATAAGAACATTTGGAAAACATTTTGAGTACACACATCTTTCAACACAACACTTATTTTAGAATAATCAAATCTATTAGGAACGACTCCGAACATAAGAAATATGAAATTGAGCCAATCATAATCATTACTTATGACGGAATCAAGGAAATCAATTCTTCAAGAGTTTATCCCACATACCTCGCTTGACCTTCCTTAAACTACTATAATATTTCAAAAAATCCTAGAGACTTCAAACTTTCAGAAACATGTCAAATTTGAACCATAATTAGGAAGATACTCGGGGTTTCAGCTCACTTGAATACTTTATCAAGCACTAGGTGTGCATTAAGATATCGAAGTTCTCTTATGGTGCATTCCTTCATTCCCACAACCCAATGTTTACCCATTTGAGCTCAATAATCTTCCCACCAACCTTCATGGTACATGCATGCATGCATAAATAACACTCGAGAATCACACTTATCATTGCCTACTTTCAATCCAATCCCGAAATTGTTGCAGAATATTACCTCTTGGGTGAAGACCTTGTGAGTTTTTCTTGTTGAATTTCAAATCTTGAGCAAGGGTTGATGAACAAAGTACTTTGGGCTTCCTCCTCTCTCTCTCTCTCTAAAGAACTCCCCTTAGTCTAAAATGGCAGATTGTTGCGTTCTAAATGAGACGCCATGGCTTTTAACCAAATGGGGTCGGGTTATAAAAATTATAATATGGAACTTTCAAACTCAAATTTGCGGTCGTATATTGCAACACAGATCAAGTCTGCGGCCCGCAAAATGGACCGCAGAAACGGTCCAAAAAACTGGGCTGGACTTGTCCAGTACGTGGCTGGGTTTGCGGCCCGCATATCAATTATGCAGCCGCTGAATGGACCGTAGAATCTCCCTCCAAAATCTTCATGATGGTTTTGCGATGGATGTGCCACAAAACAATTATGTGGTCGCATAGTTGACCACAAAACAACCTCCAAAATTTGCCCATTTCTGTTCTTCGCTCTGCGGCGGATCTACGGTCCGTAGATCAGTTCTGCTATGCCCTGTTCTGCAATAATTTTTCTTCAACTCCCAACGCACTGTTCAACCAAAAAAGTTCCTATCGCGGCGAGCTTGCGAGACGCAAAGATTTTGTACAACCCTTAAATACATTAATCTATTTCGGCACCACGAAACCTCGGGCTTTAGGTGAAAATATTTTTTTTACGGGGCTTGACACTCTATGTCACGAACTGGAAATGAATGAAGGGTAACATTTCCTAAATATCATGTAGCCTCTCAATTATAAGTGTGGCACACAACACACCCATAAATGAGACTCTACTAGACACGGCTATGTTGCTTTCATAGGACACGACCTGCTCTGATACCACTTTGTCATGCCCCAAACCTGGGGAGGCGTGGCTAGCACTCGATGTCGTACTGGTCCGAGCGAACCACTCTATAACTCATGATCATTCGACGAAAATTACAACATACTTAGGTCGACTTGGCTAAATTGATTCTTTCTATAACTAGCATGGGATAACATAGCCCCAACTCATACTGTGTAACTGTAAGTGGGCAAATGTTGTATTAGTGAGCCTACTCAAAACATGAATACTTATAGATCATCAAGGCCTCAAACATGTTGTACATACTGAACCTATGTGTGCAATTCCTTCAGGGGTATCTGACATCAAAATATGGTCAGGACAGGACACTGACCTACCCATAAGTATATATATACATGGGACAGTCTGATAACTTCTAGACTCGGTTGTACTTCGGATGAAATGGAGCTTTGCCAATCCTCAGCTAGATATCAACTGTGTCTATGATAAGATCCCGTCAAACATGATACCTGAATCTGCATCCATGAATGCAGTGCCCCGATGATGGGACATTAGCACAAAGAAATGTACTAAGTATGTAAAGAAAATAACATATAAATAAATTAATTGAAACTAAACTACATCTATATATAATATACTAAACGAAGTCTTGAGGGTCAATGAGATTCGGAAATCATACTTACCTTATTTTGAATTTTAAATTATCTAAGTATTGAATTATCCAACTTACCTTACAAAGGATGTAGACTGAAAAGGGAAGGCTCTATTGGCCGAGAACATCTAATGTCGTATTTACATCTAATTTTTGCCATGATATACAAGAACTTTTTCCCATATACTATATGTTCAGGAAACCATCATATTATGGAACTTCATCTATAACATTCTTCTAGCCATCAGACCTTATATCTGAATACTTACCTCATACAGATCTAACATCAATAGGGCTACATTGAAATCTAAAAGTGGCACTTATGCGTTTCATAAGAAACCATCTGTAAGGCTCACTAGAAATATGAATAAACAGTGGCTCGTACGCATAACATAGTTGATCGTCTTGTACTACTCATAATACTGAGATCTGGCTATGAGTGCAACTGAGACCGTCAATAACCAACCTTAATTATGCACCTATTAGACCGCCCATAGGGCTTTACTGTACACCTACGCATTCATAGGTTGTCCATAGGGATAATGTCTTATACATATTCATTTCATATCACTCATGAAGACATCATTCAATCATCAATAGATAAACTCGTAATCATAAACATACAAGTTGGTGAGTAACTCGTTACAATAACCAATCTTTATTCCTTAGCAACTTCTACATCATCCTTCGTATTCTATATTTAGCCATAAAGAACATTGTAACTATTTTGAAATCGCACTTCTATCCTTATTTCACATCACGATTCGTTGATGGGGATTACATGATTCTTTCTACTTATAGCTATGTAATATTCTTTGCTTGTCAGGCTACTCGTAATACATACATATATATATATATATATATATATCCATTCATCAATAGGTAACAAAAGTTGTGGATTTATGCTCTATCAACTTATATTTTTATTGCTAAGCTTATCATATTCTGTGTTTTATGACTTTTTAGGTAACATATATCATCTATTAACGTCACCCTCATATATAATCAACCTTACTTCACCTGAGAGAAATGTAACTACCTTTGTGGGTCTTTATCAATTTTGTGAACATAAACATGTAAGTATTGGAAGTCATGGAATTCTTTAGGTTGAATCATTCTTATCTTTCTGCAAACTATACATTATGCTACCTTGTTGAACTATTCATGTATAGCTATCTTCATAATACAAACACTATATTGCTTCTAATTTATTAGACAATTCATGTGTAATATTTAATTCAAATCTGGACGTCTTGTTACATATAGAAGACAAGGACTGTTTGGAAGGCTCTATTTACTCATTAAGAATACATGAAACTAGGACCATCACAATCGACTTCAACATTCATATGACTATACTCGTGAAGAGACCTTAATCGTCGGAATAGTACATATAAAAAAACTCATCCCCTTGAATCCCTTATTAGGGCAATTTAAATTATGAAATCATGCCAAAGAAAAGAAGGAAGGCCTTACATACCTCATAATATCCAGTCCAATCTTTAAGCTAACTTAACCTGCAACTCCTTTGTCTACAAGCAATGAACAACAATGTCGTCATAATGCGAATGCCATAACTTATCGAATTTGAATGACACACTTTAATCTACGATAAAACACACATCACCTCCCTGGTTATATGGCTTCCCAAAAGTTACAACATCAACCAATATCCCAAACAACATCAAAAAATACTCAGAAAAAGCCTTTCAAAATACTTTAACAATCCCGTGGAGTGGCAAGCTAGGTTTGTGACTAAACAACTATATGTTTAAACCCCTTCCTCCTTCCAGAATTTATAAACAACATTAACCTCCACGTATTCAATTATCCCAACTAATTTCAGCCACAATACAACTTTATAATGACCCCATAATACTCCAATAAGTTTAGCAACTCAAACTGATTTTTCATATTACTAATACATGTTTCCGACTTTTTTATTTTCTTTCAAATCGAGCAACAAGATTGATAGTATATAATTTAGACTCTTCTCATATAAATAATCCATGGATTCAACTTAAAAACAAGTTCAAAACCAGCTAATAGTTATGCAGCAACAAACAACATACTACTCTTTTGAAACTCACAAGTTCTAGTCTTTACGATCGAGCTACAAATCATAGAAGCTTAGATAAAGTAAAGAGAAGCATAAACTGACCTTGGATAGAGTAGAACCCATGAAAGAAGAACAAAGGAAAATATAAAGACCCGTAAAATTTCATGGCTACAAATAATGGTCCCCGTGTTGTTATAACTGTAGAAATTCTTAAAACGGACCCTTTTTGAGTAAAAAGTACCCTGGGACTTAAAAGATATAATTTTCCAGATTTGCCCAGGTCTACGGTCCGTTATCCGATCACAGATCAGATATGCGGACCGCATAGTGATCGTATACTTTGACAGTTTGTTGTCTATTTTGAGGACGGCTATGAGGCCTATAATGCGATCGCATTTCACGAATGCGGGCCGCATAGTTGTCGCATTCTTGCACCTTGATTTTTGCGGAGAGAGTTATGCGACGCACTATGCGATCGAATAACAAGTATGCAGAACGCATAGTGGTCGCATACCTGGGCAGTCTACTTTTCATTTTGGCCCATTTGAGGGCCATTTATGCGACAGGCATGCAGACTGCATAGCAGGAATGCGATCTCATTCCTGACCACATTTCTGTTTCGGGACTGTTAAAATTCCAATTTTATACCCGACCCCCTGTTCATTAAAACACTTTCCCCTTTCATTTTAAGCTTATTTTCCGATAAATTAGAGAGAGGAGATAGTGGGTTCTAGAGAGGGAGAGTTCCAACTTCATCAAATTTTTTCTTCCATCACTACTCAGGCCTGGAATTGATCAAGTAGGACACCATTTTCTTCACTACAAGAGGTAAGCTTCCACCCCATCAACCTTAATTTCCAGATTTTGTCAAAATGAAACATGGTTAGGTGAGTTCATGAAGATGGAGGTAGGATTCTTGCATGCATGTAACCAACTAGTCATAATCTAGTAAAAGGAAATGGGATAGAGTAATCTTTCACTAAAAAGAGGCCATTTAACCTAAAGGAACACCTATGTTTGATAGAATTCTCAAGTGAGTTCAAGACATGATCATTATTCCTAATTCTAAGTTCAATTATGCCACATTGTGAACTAGATTTAAGGTGCTAGAAGGTTCGGTGAATTGTGGTAGAAAATTAAAGGGGAATTCTGATTCAAGGTATGTATGGCTAACTTTAATCTTTGTAGAGTCACCTTGATAGTGTCCGAACACAAGGTATGAAATTCCTGCTTGAGCATATGTGAATTGATTGTCCTGTTGTGTCGAGGTGTAAGATTTCATTCTCTGATTTTCTTAGTCGATTACCATGCTAACTGCGATTGTGAAGGGTGATTAATTGTGCTTATCCTATCATCTGTAAGGTTCGTTAAATGTTCGAATATGTTAATATGGGAGTATGTGCTACTAAATGAAAGAATGTTAACTTACTCTAATGTGGGAAGGTATCTAATTGCTAAGGTCCGAGTGTGGAAAATTATGAAAAGAAACTGTGGATTGATTTAATTAAGTTAAATACTGATGGCAACACCATTAGTGAATTACTGTTTGGTAATGATTATTGTGCCTTGACTTCATATAATTGTTGGTTATTATTGCTGTGAAATGTGAATGTACGGTGGGACCGGGTTGCGCGCCGCAACACGAAGTAATAAGGGTGGAGAGGTAATAAGGGTGAAATGTGAATGTACGGTGGGATTAGGTTGAGTGCTGAAACAGATGGATAATTGAAATGAGTAACTGTGGAATCTTCATTTGTAACTTTCTGTATATCTGTGTGCTACTTGTGTGGTTACCCTGACTGTCTTCCAGTTGTGTACTGTTTGATTCTACTTGGAATAAAATTTGTTCATGCACACTAGTACTATTCAACGGTACTAACATCCCTTTTGCCGGAGGTGATACATCTTTTATATGGATGTAGCTGGTTCCACAGCAGGTAGCTCAGACCGCCGATAGTGGTGTTTCCCATTCATACCTTCAGTAGATCCGGTGAGCCCCACTTCCTCTCGGGGCCATGTGTAGTCTATATAATTCTCTTTTGCTTATGTTGTAAAAGGTATACCTGGGGCCTTGTTACCGGCAAGTCTATGTAAACTCTTAGTACGCTTAGAGGCTCCGTAGACATTGTGTAGGTTGTATGTATTTTGGGCAGTAGTTGTAATTATTCGTAATCTTGGTTTTGTGTTGGAAATGTTGTGCTTCACTTGTATATTTTGGGATTATCAAATGTTGAAGCTTTAAAAGAGTAAAATAGAAATTTGGTTGTAAATTCATTATAAATTTGTATATTGTGCACGGGGTCACGCGTTGGGTAGGAAAGGCAATCCAGGTCCGCTTGACCGGAATCATTCGGTTAGGTGCAGGTCTTGTCCCTCGGTTTTGGGGCGTGACAAAATTGGTATCACAGCCTCAGGTTTAAAATGTGTCCTAGGATGTCTCAGAGCCGTGTCTAGTAGAGCCCTTCTTATCGGTGTGTTGTCGACCACATCTATAATTAGAGGGTTGCATGGACATTTAGGAAAGTACCCTTTATTTGCTATTCTATATCATGCGATATGCTGAAAGGTGAGGTTGTCTATCTCTAACTCGAGCATTGTTCCAATTTTCGGTAAATGGAACCCAAGAAGAGAGCTCGACTCGGCCCAAAGGCCAATGCCACCCCAAGAGTGGCCACAAATTTTCCAGATAGTGGTGTGGGTATGAATAATTCCCCGGCCACAAACCAGCTCGACTCCTCCACTCCAGGCCAGACTATTCCCGTTCCTACTCTAGAAGAGGGTGATGAAATCCCTCCCGCTGATGTTCCTGATCCTTCCACAGTCACAACTTGCGGTCCCGGTATTTCTAATGGGGACCTCAGGGGAGTGATTCAGATGTTGACCTAGCTAGTGGCCTCCCAGGACAAAAGATCAAGTGTTTCCCCTACGTCCTCTGGTGGAGCAAGGGGATTCTCCAGGTTCCAGAGTCAACCAGTTTATGTGGTTAGCCCCTCCAGAGTTCACAGGCACCGACCTAGAGGCAGATCCTCAGGATTTTATAGATAAAATGTACATTACTCTCCGGATTATGAAGGCTACAGAAACAGAGGGGGTTGAGTTGGCTTCCTATCGGTTAAAGGGAGCAGTGTATTCGTGGTTTGAGATGTGGGAGGGTTCCCGTGGGGAGGGGAGCCCTCCGACGAAGTGGGATGAGTTTGTTGATGCCTTCCTGTATCATTTCTTGCCTACCGAGACTATGGCAGCCCATGCTGCGGAGTTTGAGGTCCTTAAGCAGGGAAACATGAGTGTGTGGGAGTACCAGATGGACTTCGTGTGCCTGTCCAAATATGCCATCCACATGATGCCGACTATGGAGGCTAGAGTTCGACGGTTTATTCAGGGCCTTGGTCCTTTGGTTGTTAATGAAGCTGCTACAGTTTCCTTGCATTCCGATATGAATTATGGGAAGATCATGAGATTCACCCAGGGCACAGAGGCTCGGAAGTTGAAGATAAGTATGGAAAGAGAGAGTGGTAGCAGGGCCCGGTAAGCGGACAACCCTGGGAGTTCAGTTGCAGGTGGGAGATCAGCCCTTGGGAGAGGGTCATCAAGGCCATCCCAGTCCTATGCTCAGTCCTCAGCCAGTGCCCCGTCATCAGGGCACAGTTATCAGCAGGGGGGTCGTTCTAGACAAGGTTCAGATAGTAGAATGTTCCATCAGTCGGGTTGTTCAGGTGGGAGGTTCCAGCAGCAGCGGAGGGCCCCATGCCCTAAGTGTGGGAGGTCTCATTCTGAGATTTGTTACTTGGATATACCGGTGTGCTATAGATACGGATAGAGAGGCCATATCTAGTGAGACTGCCGTACACCCAGTCAGGGCGCGGGTAGGGGTACTGCTCAGCTATCCATCTCTTCAGACGCTACATCTTTAGCACGCCCTCCAGCACCAGCAGGGCGTGGTACAGCTAGGGGTGGAGCACGGGGTCTAGGGGGACCCAATCGGTTCTATGCTTTGGGTGGTCGCCAAAGTACGGCGGCTTCCCCAGATGTTGTCACAGGTATTCTGACTGTTCAGTCACATGATGCTTATGCTCTTATTGATCCCGGGTCTTCTTTGTCATATCTTACTCCATTTATTGCTTCATGTTTTGGGATAAAACCCGAACAACTTCCCGAGTCATTCTCTGTGTCGACTCCAGTTGGTGATTCGATTACGGTCGTGCGAGTCTATAGGAATTGTGTTGTCACGGTACGTGGTTGGGATACCACGACCGATCTTATTGAGTTAGCAATGTTAGACTTTGATGTAATTAAGGGGCTGGATTAGCTCTATTCGTGCTTTTCTAAACTCGACTTACGAACCAGGATTTTGAGGCTTGAGTTTCCTAATGAATCAATTATCGAGTGGGAGGGGAATAATGTTGTGCCAAGAGGTAGATTTATTTCCTACCTTAAAGCCTCTAAGATGATCAGAAAAGGGTGTATCTACCATTTTGTCTGGGTTACGGACACCACTTCAAAGGTGCCTACTTCCGAATCTGTCCCTGTTGTGAATGAATTTCTTGATGTATTTTCGGACGAGCTTACTGGGATTCCTACAGATAGAGAGATCGATTTCGGGATTAATGTATTGCTAGATATGCAGTCCATATCTATTCCACCTTACCGAATGGCGCCAGCAGAACTGAGAGAGTTAAAAGAGCAATTGAAATATCTATTAGAAAAGGGTTTCATACGGCCAAGTGTGTCGCCTTGCGGCGCACCGGTTCTTTTTATCTGGAAGAAAGACAGATTGCTTCGGATGTGTATTGACTATCGGCAGCTCAACAAGGTCACCATAAAAACAAATACCCATTACCTCGGATAGATGATTTGTTCGACCAGTTGAAAGGTGCTAAGTTCTTCTCAAAGATTGATTTACAGTCCGGGTATCACCAGCTAAAGATTAGGGAGCAGGATATTCCTAAGACTGCCTTCAAGACTCAATATGGGCACTTTGAATTTCTGGTAATGTCTTTTGGGCTAAGCAACGACCCAGCCGCTTTTATGGATCTTATGAATTGGGTTTTCAAACTGTTTCTTGACTCCTTTGTGATTGTCTGTGACGATATCCTTGTTTATTCGCGAAGTCAGGAATATCATGCTACTCACCTCAGGGCAGTTCTGCAGACTCTTCATCAGCACCAGTTGTATGTAAAGTTTTCAAAATATGAGTTTTGGCTAGAATCAGTCACCTTTTTGGGCCATGTTTTTTCCAGGGAAGGGATTCAGGTTTATCCCCAAAAGATTGCAGCGGTAAAGGATTGTCCTAGGCCAACAACCCCAATAGATATTCGCAGTTTCTTGGGTCTAGCTGGGTATTATCGAAGATTTGTGGAGGGATTCTCTACCTCACCTCCCCATTGACTAAGATGACGCAGAAGGCGGTTAAGTTCCAGTGGTCCAATGCTTTTGAAAAGAGTTTCAGGAATTGAAATTGAGATTGACTACGGTGTCGGTGTTGACCTTGCCAGAAGGTACACAGGGATTTGTGGTTTATTGTGATGCTTCATGGGTTGGTTTGGGGTGTGTGTTGATGTAGTTCGGGAAGGTTATAGCATATTTCTAGGCAACTCAAGAATCACGAGAAGAATTATCCGACGCATGATTTGGAGCTCGCGGCGGTTGTGTTGGCATTAAAGATCTGGCGACATTATCTTGATTGGGTCCATGTGGACGTGTTCACACACCACAAGAGTCTTCAATATTTATTCAAACAAAAAGAGTTGAACTTAAGACAGCGGAGGTGGTTAGAATTGCTCAATGATTATGATATGAATATTTTGTACCATCCAGGAAAGGAGAATGTGGTAGCCGACGCTCTTAGTCAGAAATCCATGGGTCGCTTGGCTCATTTGGAAGCAGGTCAAAGGCCTTTACCTCGGGAGGTTTATCAGTTGGCTAGTCTAGGGGTATGTCTTTCGACCTCATATGAAGGGAATGTCGTGGTACGTTGTGAACTAGATTGAAGGTGCTAGAAGGTCCGGTGAATTTTGGTAGAAAATTAAAGGGGAATTATGATTTAAGGTATGTATGGCTAATTTAATCGTTGTAGATTCACCTTGATGGTGTCCGAACACACGATATGAAATTACTGATTGAGCATCTGTGAATTGACTGTCCTAGTGTGTCGAGGTGTAAGATTTCATTCCCCGATTTTCTTAGTCGATTACCATGCTAACTGCGATTGTGAAGGGTGATTCTTTGTGCTTATCCTTTCACGTGTAAGGTTCGTTAAATGTTCAAATATGTCAATATGGCAGTATGTGCTACTAAATGAAAGAATGTTAACATACTCTAATGTGGGAACGTATCTAATTGCTAAGGGCTGAGTGTGGCAAATGATGAAAAGAAACTGTGGATTGATTTAAGTGAGTAAAATAATGATGGAAACACCATATGTGAATTACTGTTTGGTAAGGATTATTATGCCTTGACTTCATATAATTGTTGGTTATTGTTTCTGTGAAATGTGAATGTATTGGGTTGCGCGCCGCAATAAATGGATAATTGAAATGAGTAACTGTGGAATCTTCATTTGTAACTTTTTGTATATCTGTGTGGTACTTGTGTGGTTACCCTGACTGTCTTCCAATTGTGTACTGTTTGATTCTACTTGGAATAAACTTTGTTCATACATACTAGTACTATTCAATGGTACTAACGCCCTTTTTGCCGTGGGCGCTACAACTTTTATATGGATGTAGGTGGTTCCACAGTAGGTAGCTCAGACCACCGATAGTGGTGTTTCCCCTTCATACCTTCAGCAGATCCGGTGAGCAATACTTCCTCTCGGGGCCGTGTGTAGTCTATATCATTCTCTTTTGCTTATGTTGTAAAAGGTATAGTCGGGGCCTTGTTACCGGCAAGTCTATGTAAACTCCTAATACTCTTAGAGGCTTCGTAGACACTGTGTGGGTTGTACGTATTTTGGGTAGTAGTTGTAATTATTTGTAATCTTGGTTCCATGTCGGAAATGTTGTGCTTAGTTTGTATATTTTGGGATTATCAAATGTTGAAGCTTTAAAAGAGTAAAATGGAAATTTGGTTGTAAATTCATTATAAATTTGTATATTGTGCACAGAGTAACGCGTTGGGTAGGAAGGGCAATCCAGGTCCGCTTGACCGGAATCCTTCGGTTAGGTGCCGGTCTCGTCCCTCGATTTTGGGGCGTGACATAAAACTAGCAAACTGTCCGGGATTTTTGGCACTAGAATCACTTTGTATCACCCGAAATCACCTAGGGTTTGTGTGAAATTTTTGGGAAAGGACTTATAGGCGTTCAATCCGATGTTCTTAGTCTTAGAAATGAGTGAAATAAATTAGTTAATTCATACCTTAAAAGGCCCCTTGGCCGCCTCTTTTTGGGGATATTTGGTCCTTTAATTTAAGCAAGTAGGTGATAGACCTACTTGTAACCTATGCAATCTATGCGATCTTGTCAAAATACAAACATCTCTCTACTCCGATGTCGTATTGACAAACGGTTTAATGTGTTGGAAACTAGTCTCATAGACACCAAGTATATTGGGAGAAAAGCTCACCTAGATTTGACCTAATTTTCAGCACATTTCTGAATGTAACTTGTGATGACCTTTTTCAACTTTTGTTCCACAACTTGCTTGACATCAACTTTCGACCTACCAGTGGCCTCCGAATCCATCTCGATCCTCCAAAATAGGTAGATAACCTCATAAAAGTCCACAATAACCTATCCTTATCACATACAATCAGTCGTCAACCTCTTAACATACCTTCACCATTCGCGACCAAGGAACAATATGCCTCTAACAACCCTCATAGTCTTGAAATCCCTAAAATACAAGAATTTTATTTGTCTTATCCCAGCTCCACCATTCAAATAACTGAAACACCCCTCATACAGTATCATCCAATGAGAAATACTTCCATAATTCTTCTGTGGCACGTATCAAAATCTAAACATCAATAGCCGAGCAACTAGGTGATTAATGTACTACCAGTCAAGCATCTGCAAGTCAAAACATAGTGCGCTTTCTAAAATGTGCACCCTTCTTATGTGATACCAGATAGTGTCGGCATACTTCTAAAGGTCTGAAACTGTCGATGCTTTTATAACTCATGACCTTTCTTCAAAGGTGAACCGCAAATTCGTACATGGAAATCTTAATCCCACATGTCACATCGCATCCATCATGCCATCATAGGAAAACACGGGAACCCCATTATCAACCCTAAATCATAAATAGGATATCACATTCCGTTATCCAGAAACCTTCCACTTGATCACATCCAAGAGAAAATCACAACACACTATATACTCCTCATGCCAGTAGAAGACATCTGTCTCAAGTAGTGGTGGAAATCATCAAGAACTCTTTGAAACCAATTAGCACAAGGCCAAGACATCAGAACCGAAACCATATAACTCAACCAAGTCTCGTAGGTCTTCAAAACCAAGAGTATTGCCACAAAACACCCGTAAAGCCTTACCACATCATAAGAACCAAAAGAACTGATCATATTCATTACCATGTTGATCAAACCTACAACCAAATTGTCCTACTTCTCTGAGTTCTTTCTGGATTGCCTTCAAGTTACACTTCTCCTTCCTAGTACACCACGGTCCTTACCCAAAGCTCACCACAAGATATCTTAGCATGAAACCCTGTCGTCATAAGGCCCACAAGCCATTATATACCCTCTTAAGCCCCCAATAGTACCACAACCGAGATGCTCAATCTGAAGAGACCTTCCGCGAATCTGAAGTTATTTCCTTTTAACCTCTTCGATAATGAAATGTAGAATCCATACTGGTACAGAAACACCGCAAGTCGTGACACCACCCAATACAAATCTCAGATCTTAGTCATATAAAAAATTTGGCAAAAATTCTCAAATATCATATATAAATCTAGAATTCACTAGAACCTTTTAGAGAGTTATCCATTCTTCTATATTGTCAATTGCACCGAACAAATGAGCCGAACAACCTATTCTCCATTAGCATACCAACACCCAAAGAAGTAACCCACCTTAATGCATCTGAATGACTCCTTTTCTTAGCATATTACATCTATCATGAATAACATGCCCAAATCATTTTACGATTTCCATACATCCATAAAATGTAACAAATCATGCATCCAAAAATTCCTTACTCGAGTTATCCTCGAAATTACCCTATTCAAGTCATAACTGATCCACTTATATACCTCGGACAAAAACTAATATAGCATATGACCATGCAATCTGTTCATCGATAGAAGACTCCCCCACTTGGCTCAAAGCCATAGAACATAGCATTACCTTTACCCCATAACTGCCATGATCTCACACCATAATTCAGCCAAATCCCTTATGAACTCATGTATCACTAATCAAAAAAATTCCTGAAATCAGCTCACATTCTTCCTCGTGACAGCCAAACCATCTTCCTCAAGTGATCCAGACTCAAATTTCAACACATATAACCCACTAGCAGAAACAAACTCTCGATAAAAATAGCATAAAAATCACACATCCATAGACTACCCCGCATGTGATAACCCAATTGCTTAGCCTCAAATTAGCATCTCCCTACGCCCTACCATGGTCAAAATCACTATGCGATCACTTAGTCTTATCGATTATAGTATCTTCAACAAGACATAAGAGTCTACTTTGTCCCACACATGAACAACATGAAAGATCCATCTACACACTCATAAATCTAGACTGTACAACACATCAAGGCTGAAATCAAGAACCCAATAGTCCTTTTCAAATTCCAAGCAAACTCTTCTCGTCACATCTAATCTATCTGAACACATCCCGCAGTCACATCATACTCATCATATAGCCATCTAACCACTCACCGAGTCATAAATCCCACTCCTAGTGACACTATTGTAGATATAAGTCCGAAAGCACATACCTACACGGTGGAAACCATCGAGCCCAAGTTGTGATCGGAACATAGCCTCAAGTCCTATAAACTGACCTAACTCCACAATACAAACAACACATATTGCACCTATCCAGGATATCACAAGACGTCGATGCACAGCTGATCCCGAATGCTCAACATAGCATACGAGTTAGTGGAAGGAATCCAAAGAGATACTGTATACGGCAAAATCGGGGAAGGCCAATTTTAAGGTTTCTACAGCATTCCGAGCCTCGACCTCGATTGTATCAGAGAAGGATCCAAGGTTAAACCCCGAGGAGCATTCTGGAGGAATGCATTCCGAGGAATTAGTGTACCTCGAGGAAGAGTAAAGATCTAAGACCATCATGAAAAAGCGAGAAATTCCCAAAGGACACATGGTTAAGGCTGACCAAGCCTGCAAGGATAGTACAAGTCCGTACCGTGACATTAAATAGATGTACTAGTTGTTTATATTTGTAGTAATTACACATGTACTATGTTAGGATTCCCCCTCTTATATAAAGGGGAGCCTTGTCAGTTTTTGATACAAATGATATTCATTAGAAGAACAAGAACATTCTCTCCTCTCTACCTCAAACATTCTTTACAATTGTTCCATTGATTTATTGCCTTTTATTTGTTGTGTTCATTAATTGTTCTTCAATTATTGATCGTTATTGATCATAAAGAGGCCATCTTTGACGCCTCCAATACTATTGTGTCCTACCCGACCGCCCTCTATCAAGCTCTCGAGCTCAACCTTGAGGCCTATTTCAACCAAGCTCGAGACCCCGTCTCTCACCTGCTCGGTTTGCACAATCTCATTATCCTTCGCTCTTATTTCATTTTGTTACCTCTCACTTAGCATCTATTTCTTAAACAACTGGTATTAAAATCGATCACATATTTTTAGAACCAAAAAATCAAATATAATTGTAATTACCATTTTCAAGGTAAACAGTTTGGCGCCCACCATGGGGCTAAAAATAATAGTGATTGTTTTAGTGCTGGTTTTCTAAAACATAATTTATTCTATACACTTTTTCTTGTCCAAGAATCTTCAATTTCAGGTCCGAAAATGTCTAACTCAGTAAATGGTGTGAAAACAACGATCCTGAGGATCATGGACAGAACGGGGCAGCCGCTTCAGGTGCTGGTGTACCGTCGTAAAACCCTGAAGGGCACCAGTGCAAATCCCCATTGACGAAGACTCGCCCAACACTATGCATGTCAATATAAACTCCCAATTGATCAACAAAAGGCATCTTTGAGAATTTCTCAACAATAGAGCCAAGAACCACTTCTGAGAAAGAGAATCGAACAGGAAGAATAGGCTAGAAGAACCCCAGCACGCCATTCCCATGACTATTGGAGAAACTGATGTCTCGAAAGGACCCGTGTTCAAATAGGCCGAAGTGTCCATCACCAGGGAAAATTGAACTCAGAGCTACATACCTAAAGATGCCCTTTCATTCAGCGAAGAGGACATTGAGACCTTGTCCCAACCACATAATGATGCACTGGCCATGGATACACAACATGAGGGCAGTACCATCGACTCTCCACCAGATGTTGAAGTTCCCAACTAAAGATGGCGTAAAAATGGTGTATAGATAGCAACACGCGGAAAAGGAAATGTTTGCAGTACATGGCATGGCACCGGCGCCCATATACTCCACCTCGGAGGGGTCAAAAGATAAACAGGTCCCTGAGGATGATGAAGAAGACTTCCTCACTCCTCGAACCTTCATCGCCCCCGAAGAATCGGACGCAACAAAATCAATGGTCCAAGACCTGGAGTAAACTGTTTTGATGGAACATCTCGTAGATCGAAAAGTATACCTGGGAACAGGATTCACCCCCAAACTCAGCAAAAAAACTCATTTTATTTCCTGTTAACAACATTTATTGCTTTGCTTGGTCCCACCTAGATATGACAGGGATCCCACCGGAAATAACCACCCACCGTCTAAGCGTCGACCCCAGGTTCAAACCAGTGAAGCAAAAAAGGAGGCCTCATTCTGAGGTAAAGCACGCATTTGTCAAAGACGAGGTAACAAAACTCCTCAAAATAGGATCCATCAAGGAAGTAAAATATCCCGAATGGTTGGAAAATGTAGAAATAACTCTGAAAAAGGGGAACAAATTAAGAATGTGCGTAGATTATAAAGACTTAAATAAAGCATACCCTAAAGATTCTTTCATGTTGCCCAACATCGATCGCTTGATTGATGCACCGGCTGGCCACGAGATCCTCACCATTCTCAACGCCTACTCCGGGTACAATTAAATTCAAATGAACCCCGAGGATAGGGAAAAAACTTCGTTCATCACGAAGTATGGAACATACTGCTACAATGCAATGCCCTTCGGTCTAAACGACACAGGGGACACGTACCAACACTTAGTTAACAAGATGTTCGAACATAAAATAGTTAAATCCATGGAAGTTTACATTGATGACATGCTGGTTAAGTACCTGCGCAGAGGACCATTTGACTGATTTGCAAGAAACTTTCAACATCCTTAAAAGCTACAACATGAAGGGGGCAAGTTTTTAGGCTTCATGGTATGAAGCTGGGGGGTTGAAATCAACCCCGACAAAATCAAGACCATCGAAGAAATCACAGTGGTAAACAATGTGAAGGTCGTACAGTGACTGACCGGGCAGATAGCGGCGTTAGGCCGATTCATCTCGAGGTCATCATATCGGAGCCAATGCGCCTTGGAGGAGTTAAAGCGGTATCTCTCGAGCCCGCCTTTGCTCCACACCCCAAAGGAAAATGAAACACTGTATTTGTACTTAGCAGTGCCCGAGGTAGCAGTAAGTGGCGTGTTGGTTCGAGATGAGCAAAGTACGTAATTCCCTGTCTGTTATGTGAGGCAAACCCGGGGAGATGTTGAAACCAGGTATCCACACTTAGAAAAGTTAGCGCTTGCATTAATAAGTGCATCTCGAAAATTGAAGCCTTATTTTCAGTTTCATCATATATGTGTTTTAACGATGTATCCTCTTCGAAATATATTGCATAAACTCGAATTATCGGGTCGGCTGGCCAAATGGGCCATCGAACTCGGGGGATATGATGTCGAATATCAGCCCCGAACGGCTATAAGTTCCCAAATTTTGGCAGCCTTCGTGGCCGACTTTATGCCCGCCCTTGTGCCCGAGATAGAAAAAGAACTTCTACTAAAAATGGATACAGATAGGCCCTATTCACCGACTGTGCCTCGAACGTGAAAAGGTCCGGGCTCGGCATAGTTTCGAAGCCACCTATGGGTAGCTTGATTAGATAATCTATAAAAACTACAAAGTTGACTAACAACAACGACAAGTACGTGCTATGATTGCAGGTCTTGAATTAGCCGAAGGTCTAGGAGCGAAAGTCATCGAAGCAAAATGTGATTCCTTTCTGGTAGTAAATCAGGCAAACGGGAGCTTCGAGGTTCGAGAGGACAGGATGCAAGGATACCTAGATAAACTTTAGGTCACTTTGTGTCACTTCAAAGAATGGACTTTGGTTCACATACCTCGAGAGCAAACCAGCGAAGCTAATGCACTCGCAAATTTAGGATCATCTGTCGAGGAAGATGACATACTCCCCGGGGCTGTTGTTCAGCTCCAAATCGGTAATTAAGGAAGGCCATGCCGAAATCAACTCCACCAGCCTAACATGGGATTGGAGAAATAAGTACATCGACTATTTGGGAAGTGGGAAGCTACCCACAGAACCAAAAGAATCAAGGGCCCTTCGGGCCAGAGCAACTAGATTTTCACTCGACGAGAATGGAACTCTGTAGAGAAGAACCTTTGATGGACCCTTAGTAGTATACTTGGGGCCGGGAGATACCAATTATGTTCTCCGAGAAATCCACGAGGGCACCTGCAGTAATCACTCCGGTGTCGATTTCTTAATTCTAAAGGTGATCAGAGCAATTTACTATTGGGACAGCATGGAAAGAAACACCAAAGAATTCATCAGAAAATGCGACAAGTGTCAAAGATTTGCACCAATGATCCACCAAATCGGTGAACATCTACATTCAGTCTTATCCCCATGGCCGTTCATGAAATGGGGAATGTACATTGTCGGTCCCCTACCAACGGCGCCAGATAAGGCTAGATTTATTCTATTTATGACTGAATACTTCTCAAAATGGGTAGAAGCACAGGCCTACGAGAAGATAAGAGAAAACGAAGTCATCGACTTCATCTGGGATCACATCGTATGCCGATTTGGGATCCCCTCTAAGATAACATGCGACAACGGGAAGCAGTTCATCAGAGGCAAAGTAACAAAGTTTTTCGAAGACCACAAAATCAAAATGATCCTATCAACGCCCTACCACCCATGTGAAAATGGTCAGGCAGAATCCACAAACAAGACCATCATTCAAAACTTGAAAAAGAAGTTAGAAACTGCGAAAGGAAAATGGAGAGAAATTTTGTTAGAGGTGCTATGGGCATATCGGACAACCTCTAGATCGAGTACAGGAGAAACGATGTTCTCTTTCTATATGGGTCCAAGGCTTTGATACCAATCAAGGTCTGAGAGCCAAGTGCTAGATTCCAACATGCCACCGAGGACTCAAACAATAAATCCATGACTACAGCCCTCGAACTATTAGATGAAAGCGAGAACCTTCACTGGTCCAGATGGCCGCCCAAAAATAAAGGATCGAAAGATACTATAACAGGAGAACAAACCTCCGACATTTCGGACTTGGGGACTTAGTCCTAAGAAAATTCACCCTAAGCACTCGAAACCATAACGACGGAAAGCTGGGCCCAAACTGGGAACGACCGTACCGCGACCTCGGAGTAATCAGAAAAGGGTCCTACAAACTCCGGACCATGCAAGGAGAGCAACTTTGTTACACCCCATTTCTCCGTACATAAAAGTATTCCATAAGCAAATTGGTGAAAGCTCGAAAATAAGATATTACATCCCCCATTCTTCGTACGTTAAATTTTCATCATAAGTTAATCAATGTAAGTTCAGGAATGAGATTATTTTAAGATAATACGCATTTTATGCTATTTCGAACAAGTAATGAGTAAATTCGTGAAGGTAAGCAAATCAAAGAAAAAGAATTTTGTCAAAGTATGGCAGTTTGGGATAAAATACGGTCCGAGCTAAAATACCCGATATTTATGGACTAGTACCATACAAGGTACCCATGGCCATGATAGTAAGGTGTAGAAGGTGTGTTAAAATGAGTAGTATTTTAAGTAATTTGAGATAATTCTCAATTATGTGGATAATTTATTAATGGTGAAGATAATTATGGTATTAAGTGGATAAGAGCTTTTATTTTGGAATAGCCACATGACATAAGTTCAAAGGTGGCAAAGTATACAATGAGTCATTACACCAAATGATAATTTGGTTACACGTGAAGGTGCACTGATCTTTTTAATTAAAGTAATAAGACAATATATCTTGGAATGGACTTACTTTTAGTGCACTTTAAGTTATATTGATTAATTGGAGCAGTGGGCAATTAGAAACGGTAACTGATGATAGCATGCCACTATGCAAGTTGAGGTTAATAGAATGCAATTATCAAGCTCTAGAACTTGAAAAGTAGTGAAATTCATTTGCCAATATGAGGTATAAGGACTCCTGAACACAACATGGTTACTAGTATGTAAAGTGTGAGGAAAGACTCAAACCTCTAACATATAGATATGGGCTATGGCAGCCATGTAAGCTGATGTTATTCCCTCACAACTGTGAAGCTTGAGATCTGTCATCATAATCAGCCTCACAGACTTCAACAAGGAACAAGCGTCAGCGTAAAACAACTACGTCAATTTCAAGTACTACATACGTTAATGAACATCAGAACGTGAGCTTCATTTAAACAATGTGAGCTTTCAGAAAATTCAGTAACATGAGCTTTCATGGATCGTCAAGAATTCCAAAAAAAATGTGACATTTCATACAAAGTTATACTACGTAAAGGCAACATGATTTTATGATTCTAAGGGAGTACGGTGCAATCCTTCTCAAAAATATCATACGGATTTTCCCTTACTTCTATCTGCCATTACGTGTTTGTCACAAAGACGTGTGTTAGAGGAATTTTCAAGAGAATCGGGCCATGTATGTTAAGGCTAAGCCCTTTCTTCATTTTGGCATGATCTCGTAATTACATGAGTTTGATAACGAGGCAAGAATAACTCATATCCCGAAATTTATGTATATTTTCCTAGTTCCGTAAGTTACAATACTCTCCTTATCGGGACTTCATATTTAATTGAGTATTTCCTTCTTCCAGTCAAGAGAGCAGAGAGTTTATACATACAGTATTACAGTATTTTCATTACCATGGAGCTATAATCGATGGGCAGGCCCCTATTAGGAAACCTCAGATCAGACGGTAAGATACATATCGAGCCTACTGTGGCCGAGCGCCTATGAGTGAGCCCAGTTGGTCGAGATATAGATCCTAGTATGGTCGAGCGCCTATGAGCGAGCCTACTATGGTAGAGCAGATATATTTATATATACCGAGCCTTATAAAGTTGGACAACTATTTTACTTACTATATTGAGAGAGTTGAGTCAGTATAAGTAGGTAAGCATATCTTCGGATTATCTTTGACTTCCAATACTTTCAGTTGTTATATTATCAGTTCAGTTCAGCTTTCAGTATATTGCCTTACATACTCGGTACATTATTTCATACTGCCGTCCCTTTTTCTGGGGCGCTGCATTTCATGCGTGCAGGTTCAAACAGACAGACGGGTAGACCTCCTCATTAAGTGTTGCCTGAGTTCAGCTTGATCGATAAGCTCCATGCCTTTCGGAGTAACCGGGTGTAGAACCTTATGTACATCTTGTATATATATGTATATATGTTGTGAGTAGGTCGGGGAGCTATTCTGATCATAGTATATCCATCAGTAGAGGCTTGTAGACATATTCTGTCAGTTAGTGTAGTAGGTTGGGCTTGCAGGCCTTGTAGGTATATTTGGTTGGCTTGTCAGCTGTAGTAGTTAGGACGGCCTTGTCGGCTCAAATTTATATTGATACTTAGTCAGCATTCGCAATTGTCTTTCAACGTGGCCCATGGCCAAAGTATGACATCACATGTTCAGAGTTCCTTAGTCGTAAGTTGGTACACAAGGATAGGTGAGGCAGCAGATGCCGGTCTCACCCCCGAGGTTTGAGGCGTGAGAAAAGTGGTATCAGAGCAGTTCTGTCCTAGGGGTCTACAAGCTATTTCTAGTAAAATCTTGTTTATGGGTGTGTCGTGCACCACACTTATAAGCAGGAGGCTACAGGGCATTTAAGACTGTCACTCTTTCTTCTTACTCTAGATCATGTGGTAGAGCTCAGTTATAAGAACTCACTTTCCTAAACTCTTTATTATTCATAATACGACGATACCTACATCCAGAAAGACGGTTGGTAAGAGATATAGTTGTGGAACAGTTGAGTTAGAGGAACTCAATTTTTGCATCATGCTTATGATGGATAAATATAAGGTATTTAGCAAATCATGTGTATAGTGGGATGTGTAAGCTTCTTAATAAGGATCCCTAAGGCAAGAATGCCTATCCACTCTTACGGTAAAAAAAATGAATAACGAGGGAGACACAAGTGTCACCAAGTAAAAGAAGCAAAGTTAAGAAGGGTACGAGGCACCCAGTTAATGAGGATTATGAGTACTACAGTTATGGCAGAAAAATAAACATTGTGAGTTACCCTCAACAGTAACAGATGTATGGATAATTGGCCACACTCATCTCAGTTATACCCTATTGGGGGCTAATAGGTGTAGATAGAGAAAAGGACGGGATATCAGGATCCCGTTGGGGTTAGAGTTACCCAAAATGATGAACTGATTGTTTGCGTTAGTTGACATTTACGAAGGATATTGCAAATGTGCTAATAGATATCCTTGCGAGACACCCAGATGGCGCACTCTAGAATAGTATAGGTAGATATGAGTACTATAAAGATAGAACCTAGAAGCCTTGAAGGGATAAATATTACCTTAGTGTCGCTCGCGTCCCTAGTAGAGCGAGAAAGTTAAGCAACCCGAAGAGCCACTATATGGAGCAAAAGGAAAGCTAAAAGTGAAAGAATGTCGTGTTGAAGTTTTCACAAGAAAGGGAAGGCAGAAATATTAGCAGAGTAATGGTAAGAGAAATAAGGAAGAATTATGAGTGAGATGTGATATAGGGAGGATAACGATAGATCAAAAAGATAACGGTATTACCAGGTCCATAGTCAGGTGAAGGAAGAGACGAGAGGTGACAAACCTTAGGACAACAAAAGAGTATAGGCCATAAAGTCATATCGTCATTTCAAGGAATAAGTTCGTGACTCTAACCTGATTACCAAAAGGAAAAGTTAGACCCAGAGTACTAGAAATCGGTATGGGCTGGTGAACAAGATAAACTAAACATGAATTAGGGACTGAGTGAATGATAATGGTCAACATTGTGAGAATCTCAGATTTTGTTTCGGCGATAACATAATAAAAAACAGAAGAAGATTCATGAAAAATTCAGAGAATGGTCATTCAGGAAGACACTTCCCTAAAGCAAGCATTGTGAGCAAAGTTAAGCTTAACAGACTGTATGTTCCAGTTACACTAAGTGTCACCCTCACGAGTAAGGAGATTTCACTATTCTTAGTACAGAAGAATTACCGCAAGGCGACTAAGGGTCGTCGATGATGGGAAAGGACGATAAAGATCAAGAGGTAAAACATATATCGTAGGTCGTCGTAGCTCCAAATCTTAGTACTCCCCTAAAGGGGGGAATATGGGATGATAATGGCATTAAGTCAGAATTAAGCGGTTCTAGTAATTATGGAATGGTAAAAGAAAAATGCGATAAAAGTGAGAATGGGATGAGATTTCAGTTATTCAAAGCCTACAGATATGCTACTATTCTAGAAAATTATGCAAACATGACATCAAGGAAAGGAAGTAAGGGTCCCTGCCCGAGATGTTATTGATAGATAAGGAGTCAGTGCGAGACGTAAGTTAAGATAAAGAAAATAACCCAGGAAAGATTGCGCGGAATATTGATATGAGAATGGGCCAACGAGTATACAGTAATTGATTTACGAAGAGCCTAGTTATGGCTAAATAAGAGGTAACAGACGAGTCAGCGGATCGTGCAAGATAAACATAGTAAAACCCAATATGGTTAATTCAGTCTCGCAGATATGACATCGTGATCCTTGAGAGATATTGAGATGGGAGTTAGGGTAGTTAAAGGTACCGTGTGAATGTTATGGTATAAAAGAGAGTGTTAATGGGAAGACAGTTAAAATATAGGTTCAGAAGAAACCCTACAAGCACAAGGGCGTGGAAATAAGAACTGCGGATAATTATAGGTGAGTACGAACATTCAAATTCCATCGGGTATACGATGTAATAAGCTCACAGCTTTACAAGAGTCAGAAGATCTTCCCTAAGAACTACAACGAACTTCAACCTAAACATGGTAACTCGAACGAAAAAATGGTCATCTAAAAACAGTTTCACTACAAAATTGTATGCACGCTATAAAAAAATGGCACCTATTGTGGCTAACAAACGAAAAGTAAAGTCAAAAGTAATATTCGAGATCACATGAGTTGCACGAAAGTTCCGACATGCGTGGGAACTAATATAAGCTAAGTGTACACGCAACAAAGAGGCAGAAGACCAGGAAAAGTAATAGCTTACGTTTAAAGAAAGTTGAGAAGGAATGAAAGGAACCATTCGATCAATGATCCAGAATTGGTTACGTTATGAATGCACTTGCGATTTCGGAGTATACATATGTGTTGACAATTATACAGTCGTAGAAGACTCCGACATAAGTTAAAAAGAAAGAATTGAGTCCAGGTCATAGAAAAAGAACTGAATTGTAAGAAGATTATATCCTAGATATTCTATAGCGTCCATGAAGGACTAACATAATAACTAATACCATGAACCGTAGATGGGGAGGTAGTTTAAGCCTACATAATGGCTGGTCAGAAGAAGAAGGAAACTAAAGAGTTACATCAACGAAGAAAATTAGGAATTTGATTATTGGACCTTTGTAGAAATCGTGATTGAGAATATTACAGGATCACTCTTAACATTAGAGTACAAGAGAGATAGTACAACAACTATATTCTATAACGACCCTATGATAAAGCCGATTAGAAAAGTACCAGCCTCATAAGAAATTAGTTCAAAGATCCCACCGGATTGTGTATGCACCAAAGGTGCAAGTATTATAATAGAGCTTCAAGTCGTTAATGTGAATTATACCTATGTGGAAGGGAGTTCATGAAAGAGATAGAAGATGTGATGCAAGATTTTAAGATAAATAAGGTAAAGGTGAAAAACGTACAAGATACTCAAATGAAGAAGGTTGTGAATAGTCCATACATCAGATAAAAGGCCAGAAGCCCTGATACTCAATATCCAGGCATGATAGCAGCGTTGTCAGTGGCATATCTTCTAGCCTATGGTTTCTAGGTATCGAGAGATCTAGCTAAGAGAGTAAAGAATAGATAGAGATGATGAGATGTCTCGCTTGATGTTCCAGAATAATACAAGGAAATCTATGGTGAAGCAAGATTGCGAGCAGTATAAACGGATATATGTAGGTTGCAAGATAAAGCATGATAAAGCGACAAAGTTTTAGGAAAACAAGAGTAAGAACAAGAAAAGGTGAGTGAGAAGGTGACGAAAATGAATAAGTTCTCGGGGTTAAGCCATGAAAACAAGAGAGCTGATAGGTTATCTAAGTTATAGAAGGCTCAGTATTGCCGAATGAACTCAAAGGAGTCCAAGACTAGAAGCATTTAGAAGAGATGGGATGTCGCCCTGGTGGTGAAATGAAGGTGTAATGGTGACAAATAAGAGATAACGTTTGGGCCTTTGATTGAATAATGATTTGATGAAAAAAAGGGAGAAGGAGAAAAGATTTCACAGACGGTACGAGATCAAAATAGCCCCATAAGGTGAATCACATTGAGATACTATGAAATACGATTATGAAAATCACTTCAAATATTCCTCGAAGCAATGTAAGCCCTAGTGGAAAGGTTTTACATAAGAAGTTTCAAGGTATCAGTAGTATATTGTAGATCAATATTGCGGCAAATCATAATTGATGAACAAAAGTGAGATTAGGTCATCATTCTTAAGATGAATAGTAATGAGGAAGCATTAAAGGACTTAGATTTATACATATGGGATAAGCAACAAGAGTAAGCTGAAATTTGGTAGCAGACCTTCGCAAAGATAAATCGAAGTAACAATTATGGTACAGTATGTCCTACTTAAATGTAATAAAGCTAATGACGCCCAGAGGGACAGCTTGACATAATTTTGTATATGTTCACAAAGTGAATCCTAGAGATTGGCTAAAAGTTGGAGGAAAGAGGAGAAAAGAGTCGCATACGCGCACATATAAAGTTAGAGTCGTAAAGGCCGCATGATAGAAGGTAGCAACAGTTACAAGATTAGAAGGATTCCGATTACAAGTCGTAGTGTGAGAAAGGGTCTTAAAAGGGGGAACGCCCTGGCATTTGGGATTCGTTCACAGAACAGCTACTTAAATGAGTATTAAAGTATTCGTAAGAGCTATGGGTTATGAGAATGATAAGTGCATCATTCAACATTCTAGGACTAATGTTCCAAAGGGGGGAATGATGTTACACCCCATGTCTCCGTACGTAAAAGTATGCCATAAGCAAATTGGTGAAAGCTCGAAAATGAGATATTACATCCCGCATTTTTCGTACGTTAAATTTTCATCGTAAGTTAATCGACGTAAGTTCGGGAATGAGATTATTTTAATATTATAAGTATTTTATGCTATTTCAAACAAGTAATGAGTAAATTCTTGAAGGTGAGAAGGAAAGAAAATCGAAGAAAAAGAATTTCGTCGAAGTATGGAATTTTGGGATAAAATACGGTCCGAGCTAAAATACCTGGTATTTATGGACTAGTACCATACAAGGTACCCATAACCATGACACTAAGGTGTATAAGGTGTGTTAAAATGAGTAGTACTTTAAGTAATTTGAGATAATTCTCGATTATGTGGATAGCTGATTAATGAAGAAGATAATTATGGTATTAAGTGGATAAGAGCTTTTATTTTGGAATAGCCACATGGCATAAGTTCAACCAAGGTGGAAAATTATACAATGAGTCATTACACCAAAAGATTATTTGGTTACACGTGAAGGTGGGATGATCTTTTAAATTAAAGTAATAAGACAAAATATCTAGGAATGGACTTACTTTGAGTGCACTTGAAGTTATATTGATTAATTAGAGTAGTGGAAAATTTTAGAAACGGTAACTGATGATAACATCCGACTATGTAAGTTGAGGTTAATAGACTTCAATTATCAAGCTCTAGAACTTGAAAAGTAGTGAAATTCACTCATGAACACAACATGGTTACTAGCATGTAAAGTGTGAGGAAAGACTCAAACGTCCAGCATATAAATATGGGATATGGCATCCATGGAAGCTAATGTTAAGCCCTCATAACTGTGAAGCTTGAGAACGGTCATCATAACCATCCTCACATACTTCAACAAGGAACAAGCGTCAGCGTAAACTAACTACGTCAATTTCAGGTACTACATAAGTTAATGAACATCAGAACGTGAGCTTCATTTCAACAATGAGAGCTTTCGAGCTTCCAAAACATTCAGTAACATGAGCTTTCATGGATCGTCAAGAATTCCAAAAAAAACGTGACATTTCATACAATGTTATACTACGTAAAGGCAACAATTTTTTACGATTCTAAGGGAGTGCATTGCAATCCTTCTCAAAAATATCATACGGATTTTCCCCTAATTCGATCTGCCATTACGTGTTTGTCACATAAATATGTGTTAGAGGAATTTTTAATAGAATCGGTCTAGGTATGTTAAGGATAAGCCCTTTCTTCATTTTGGCATGATCTCGTAATTACCCGAGTTTGATAACGAGGCATAAAGAATAATTCATATCCCGGAATTTATGCATATTTTCCTAGTTTCGTAAATTACAATATTCTCCTTATCAGGACTTCGTATTCAATTGAGCATTTCCTTCTACCAATAAATAGAGCAGAGAGCTTACACATACAGTATTGAAGTATTTCCATTACCATCGATCTATAATCGATGGGCATGCCCCTATTGGGCAACCTCTGATCAAACGGTAAGATACATACCGAGCCTACTGTGGTTGAGCGCCTATGAGCGAGACCAGTAGGTTTAGATACAGAGCCTAATGTTGCTGAGCGCCTATGAGCGAGCTTACTACGGCATAGTAGATATATTTATATATACCAAACCTTATAGAGCTGGAGAACTATTTTACTTACTATATTGAGAGAGTTGATTCAGTATCAGCACGTAAGCATATCTTCTTATTATCTTTGACTTCAGGTTACTTTCAGTTGTTATATTATCAGTTCAGTTCAGCTTTCAGTATATTGCCTTACATACTCGGTAGATTATTTCGTACTGACGTCCCTTTTCTGGGGGCGCTGCATTCCATGCGTGTACGTTCAGACAGACAGACTGGTAGACCTCCTCATTAAGTGTTGCCCGAGTTCAGCTTGATCGGTAAGCTCCACGCCTTTCGGAGTTACCGAGTCTAGAACCTTATGTACATCTTGTATATATATGTATATATGTTGTAAGTAGGTCGGGGAGCTGTTCCGATCATAGTATATCCATCAGTAGAGGCGTGTAGACATATTCTGTCAGTTAGTGCAGTAGGTTGGGCTTGCAGGCCTTGTAGGTATATTTGGTTGGCTTGTCAGTTGTAGTAGTTATGACGGCCCTTTCGGCTCAACTTTATATTGATACTTAGTCAGTATTCGCAGTTGTCTTTCAATGTGGCCCATGGCCAAATTATGATATCACATGTTCAGAGTTCCTTAGTCGTAAGTTTGTATACAAGGATAGGCGAGGCACAAGATGCCGGTCACGCCCCCTAAGTTTGGGGCATGACAAACTTCCAAACAATTGGAAAGTATCAATGCTCAGGCGTTATTATTTCTAAGGTATAACTTTCTCCCATTTCATTTCATGGTTCACAATAATTTTTTACAGGTGACCAATGGAATACGCCGCAACACCCTCCAACTGGAAGACCTTAGGTTTTAAAGCATGTGTTACGCTCTTTTTACCTCATGTTGGATTTTATCCCAAATGGGATTTACCGACGAGGTTTTTTAATGAGGCAACAACCATATGCTACCTAAGAAGAACTCACCAAGTATTCAAGGCCTCTCTTCGATCAGCCTCAAATATTGTGGGGCATCCCCTCGGGAGGTCACCTCCTCGGAGAAACTGAAATATTCCAAAGAGGGTCTCGACAGGAGAACAATGTATAGGACCAAATGGTCGAATGAAACATGTCCGCATAGAATAATAGAACCCTCGATGGTGAAAAAATGTATACTTGTACCAAGTAATCGGAGGAGAATCTTTTACCATCAAAAACACTTCGCGCGTCAAAGAAGTTTGCTATTTTCACAAGAAACGACCCCAGGGCCAGAAATTTCCCAAACACTTGGGGACTGACATAAAAAACTAGAAGCCATAAGACCTCAGGGCCGGAAACTTTGAGCTCATAAGCCCTCCATGAGGCACCGATGCAAGCCCTCCATGAGGCAATATCAGTAATGTAAGCCCTCCACGAGGTAATATCGACAACATAAGCCCTCCATAAGGCAATATTAACAATCAAAGACCTCAACGAGGCATGCTCAAACTTGTAAGCCCTTAACGAGGCAAAATCAGATTTGTAAGAACTTAAAAAAGTCATAACCCCGACTTGGGGACTGTCCTCGATAGTCAACCCATCGCGCCATTAAAAACTCGAAGCCATAAGACCTCAGGGCCAGCAACTTCGAAGTCATAAGCCCTCCATGAGGCAATATCAACAATCAAAGACCTCAAAGAGGCAATATCAACAACATAAGCCCTTCATGAGGCAATATCAACAATCAAAGACATCAACGAGGCATGCTCAAACTTGTAAGACCTCAACGAGGAAACATCAGATTTCTAAGACCTTAAAAAGGTGTAACCCCGACTCGGGGACTGTCCTCGATAGTCACCTCATCGAGTCATTAAAAACTCGAAGCCATAAGACCTCAGGGCCGACAACTTCGAGTTCATAAGCCCTCCATGAGGCACCGATACAATCCCTCCATGAGGAAATATCGGCAATGTAAATCTCTACGAGGCAATATCGACATAAGCCCTCCATGAGGCAATATCAACATACAAAGACCTAAAAAAGGCATGCTCAAACTTGTAAGCCCTCAACGAGGCAACATCAGATTTCTTAAGACCTTAAAAAAGGCATAACCCCGATTCAGGGACTGTCCTCGACAGTCACCCCATCGAGTCGTCAAAAACTCGAAGCCATAAGACCTCAAGGCCGGTAACTTCGAGCTCGTAAGCCCTCCATGAGGCACCAATGTAATCCCTCCACGAGGAAACATCAAAACTTTATGATCTCAAGCAAGGAATGTACAAATTTGTAAGACCTTAAAAAAGCATAATCCCGATATCAATATCAAGGCTATATATTCGAACTTGTAAGACCCCTAAAAAGACCGATCGAATACGTAAGAGCCTAAGTGCCAGCCTAAAGAGCATCAGAGGCGATTTAAAAAAACCTAAGGGTCGATGAGCTCGAGTCAAAACCTGACTCGAAGATTAAGCCCTAAACAATTAAAAAAAGCACCAAAAGGCCAATGCGTAAGAGCCTACGCGCCAGCTATATCAAAGGTCGTACCGACCCAATGCGTAAGAGCCTAAGCGCCAGCCGAAAAAGCCTCTGGGCCAATTTATAACCCCAAGGGTTTCATTTCGAAGTCCAATTCAACGGACTAATCATCAACAGACATCGAAATCTATTCTGAGAAACCAGGAAAAATCAAGGAATAATGAAAAGACAAATCGAGGCCTCCCACATGTATATCCTCAAGAGCCTGCCTCCGAGACTTTAATCAGGCATGTTTCAGAGCTTGGGCAAGTTTAAGCTCGGCCTCACCAGCTACTTTTCTGGCCTGGGCGTTCGCAGCAGCATCATCATCTCTATATGAGGATATGAGCGCATCGGCCTCAACATTAATTGAAGATAGCGTGGTGACCGATTCAGCATAGAGGTCTTTATACTTACTACTCTCAGCCCTAGCATCCCGAAGGCGATACTCAATCAAGGATAACTTCCTTTGGAGGGTGTCTCTCTCAGAGGTTATTTCTTCCACACGCTGCTTAAATGCAAGGATCTCAGCATCCTTGGCTCTGAATCCCTCCCGCATCGGGGCATCTTTCTCCTTAAGCTACAAAGATCAGCCAGAAAGTGTTAAGTGCTGAAATCGGGCAAGAACAAAAGAAAAACATATGAAGACTATGTTACCTGTTCATCAAGGTCGCACCGTTCGTGAGATACCTTTTCTAAACGAGCTCGGAGGATAAGCAATTCTTCCTCCCTTTTGGCAAAAAGAGCCCTCAGCTCATCTGCCTCTGATAAAAACCTCCTACACTCCCCCTCGTAATGGGTGAACTCAGCCTGAAACTTGACAGCAGTCCGATTATAAAGCACTTTTGCCTGAAAGCATGAAAGAACAGGGTCAAAGAAATACTGCTCAGAGCTCGAAGAAATCGAAGAAGAAATTACTTATCTATAGAGCCTTTTGGTTTCCTCAAAAATGAGCGAGGCGTTAAGTTCTGGATTTTTCTCATCTATAATAAAGATTCCTTCAATTACGTCCGTCCCTCTAAGAGGCGCCCCCGCATCGGAAGATTCTATATTATGGATGTCCCATATCTCCCTTGGGGAAAATGTTGGAACCAGTGGAGAATCACCAACATCAACAACTCTGGATAGGTCGATCGGGGCCTTCGGCTCGCAACTAGCCTCTCGTAACTCATCTACCAAGTGATCTTCGGCCCGGGGAATATTTTAGCCATCTACTGGCTCAGGGACATCATCGACTTCTGGTTTAGAAGCCCTCGGCTCAACGGTCATCGGATCAGCAAAAGTTGAAGCAGTTACAGTTCCATTTCCCTCGGGCGATTGTCAGGAAATCACTTTTCTTGTTTAAGGCTGCGTATTCAGCCTTATAATTTTGCACTCTAACCTTATTTGGTTTCAAGGATTCGATCGGCGATTCCCTCTTTCTCTTATTCTCTTCATCTGGTTTTGGGATATTTGCTTCCCTAGGCAGTGGTTCTCACATCAAAGAGGCCTCCCCTAGGCCTGCGTAAGCACAGAACGTAAAAAGTTAGAATATATTCAGGGGGTATCTCTTTTGAATAACTCGGGTATTGCAAAAGGAAAGGCCCCACCATGATTTTTAGCTTCCCATCAGCCTCTGGCCAGGTCAGGCCATAGGGGCAGGTCGAGTCGAGCCGGCGAACCCAGCTCAAAAGATCCTTAACCGCATCGGGATACCACATGACAGCTACATCATCAAAGGGAGTTTAGTTCAAAGGTAAGTTGGTTAGAAGGGAAGTCAAAAATGCTCAATTAGGTATTAACTTACGATTCATATTCCATTCCTCAAGAAATGGCATTTTTTCGAATGGAATCAACTCTGAGGTCCTAACTCGAACGAAGTGACTCATCCACCCTCTGTCCTTGTCTCAATTGTACAAGTAAAGAAAACCTTTGTAGCCTGACGTTGAAGCTTAATCAGACCACCCCGATAAAGTCGGGGACTGTACATTCTAATCAGGTAGTCGAGGGTAAAAAGCATCCCCTCGATCATATTTGAAAAATTCCTAATCATGTAAACAGTACGCCAGAACGATGGATGGATCTGGCCGAGCGTCACTTGATATTGCTTGCAGAAATCGAGAACCACGGGGTCTATCGATGGCGAGGATAGCTCTACCGAGCCTAGGGTAAATGGATAGTTGTATACACTAAGGAAGCCGGATTTGTGGGTTGTTATGTCCTCCTCATGAGAGGTAATTTCCACATGCACAACATCTTCCTAGCACCAGTCAGCCTTGACCTTGTCGATGTTTTTTATTATGCTAATATATCGGGATATGGGTTCTCACCGTCCCAGCTTCGAAGAAGGTTTGTCAACCTTGAAATCATAGGTTGTCTCGCAGGGCCCAGGGATGCATTCCTTGAGACTTGGGGGTACTTTTTCCTTACCCTTAGAGGAATGTGAAGATAAGGCATCTTTATCATCTTGCGAAATAGTTTTTGAGGCCTTCGTCATTCCTACTGAAAGATTTCAAAGGAATTGAGAGAGAGCTAATCAAGAAAGTGATACATGAAAGAAGTAATGAGGGATCTTTCTATAAAAGATCAGAAGAAGTAGTGAAAGATAAGGGGCAGGAGAAGGAGTACTTATAGGAGCCAGCCGTGCGCGTTGGGGGAAGCCACAAGACAGTCGACCGCCGTAATAAGTTCGAGTCTTTTCGAGAACTGTGCAAATGTAGCTTTTGCGCATCTCTCATATCACATCAGTCGCTTACATGACACAACTGACAGACTGATTGAGGCGTCAAAAAGTTGGTGAATTCAAATCGTTTCTTGTCTTTCCATTACAAGAAACGCGGGGACTATCTGTATACGGCTAAATCGGCGAAGGCGGACTTTAAGGTTTCTACAGCATTTCAGCCTCAACCTCGATTATATCGGAGCAGGATCTGAGGTTAAATCCCGAGGAGCATTCCTCGAGGAATGTATTCCGAGGGATCGGTTCACCTCGAGGCATAGTAAAGATCGAAGACCATCATGAAAAAGTGGAAAATTCCCAAAGGACATGTGGTTAAGGTTTACCAAGCCTGCAAGGATAGTACAAGTCCGTACCGCGACACTAAATTATTGTAGCAGCTATTTATCTTTGTAGTAATTACACACGTAGTATGTTAGTATTCCCCCTCTTATATAAAGGGGACCCTAGTCATTTTGTAATACAGATGATATTCAATAGAAGAACAAGAACATTCTCTGCTCTCTACCTCAAACATTCTCTACAATTGTTCCATTGATTTATTGCCTTTCATTTATTGTGTTCATTAGTTGTTCTTAATTTATTGCTCGTTATTTATCATAAAGAGGCCATCTTCGAGTCCTCCAATACTGTTGTGTCCTCATCGACCGCCCTCTGTCAAGCTCTCGAGCCGACCTCGAGGCCTGTTTCGACCAAGCTCGAGACCCGGTCTCTCACCTGCTCGGTTTGCACAATCTCATTATCCTTCACTCTTATTTAATTTACTTACCTCTCACTTAGCATCTAGTGCCTAAACAACTGGTATTAAAATAGATCACATATTTTTAGAACCACAAAATCAAATATAATTGTAATTACCATTTTCAAGGTAAACAGATACTCTTTAAGTTGAATCAATGATTCAAGATAAACAAAGAAAGATGGAAATTTTATACTATATACCTTGTAGCCTATCGAAGATAGGTATGGACATCATCATACCGATTTGAAAGACTCTACTAGACACTTTCTCATTACTCGTAGAACCTATGAACCTAGAGCTCAGATACCAACTTGTCCCGACCCGAAATTTGGCTAGTCATGATGGAACCTAACCCAACCCTCTAGGTAATCAAAACAATAGTCAACACACCGCTAGTAAAATAACTATGAAATCAATAAGTGAAGTAATTGAATTCCCATACAATATCCTAAGAATTGGCAGTACAAGTCATGAGCCATTAAGACTTAGATTTACAAAGATGGATTGAAAATAAATACAATATTTGTTTGGAATGTACATAAATAGAATTCAAATCTAAAACTACTAAGGACAAGTGGTAGCTAAATCCGCAAAGCAGGAACATGTTTAATTTTATCTCCTTCCATATACAGTAGCATCAACTCCAAGATCGTCACTCAGGGTGTAGAAGTGTAGTATGATTACAATCGATCCTATGTATTCAATAAGTGACAAACCTAACCTCATAGTAAAAGCAGTAACGAGCTCCGAAGATGGTCAGTGTCCAACATTAATAGCCAATAACAACTCATAATAATATAATGAAACAATAATACTGAATAACCTAAAAGATATTACGCTTAGCTCGTTCACAGTCACGGGAAAGTAGACATGCTTTTCAAGTATAATAGTCAAAGAACAAATATTACCACTGAAATCAATTAAATAAGAGTTTATCAAAAGAACTGTGTTTTTCAATTCACAACCTCAGATAAGACTTTTTGGTTTACCAGTTAGCATGAGGAAAATACATCTCTATGCCTACATGCCAATATACATGTCAAGTCTTCAAATGCCAGATTATCGTCGAGCAAGAGGAAATGCATCTATATGCCTACATCTCAAGTCCTCAAATGTCATATTACCGTCTAGTAGAGGAAAATACATCTATATGCCTACATGTCAAATACACATGTCAAGTTAATAATTTTACAATGATATCATCGAGTACACTCACTCTAAACACACTCAAGGTGCCTGGCTCGAATGCCCCACTTCATAACACACAATCACTGAGCACTGTACTGGTGCTTGGCATAAATGCCCCTCACCAAACCATGTATATATTATTGTGCATGCGCTCACTGCTGGCATGTCAGACTCCGGAGGGTCAGATCCTAGCACAAGCGCTAATCAATATCACATAGCCCAATCGTGGGGATTGGTGCACGCGTAGCCTCAAAAACAGTGAGACTTAGCCAAATGTGGGGCATGGCATACACGACACCTCAATATCAATATAATTATTGCGGCATGCAACCCGATCTAACATAACTCACAACATGTCTCTATGGCCCACATCAGTCATCAAGCCGCTCAAGTCTCCATATGCCAACATCTCACAAAAACATAATCCAATTATATAACACGGAATATCGCAATATGCCACAAATATAGCTCAAACACGTGTCACGTACAAGGACACCAACAACATGTGAGACAACATATCAAAAGTGCACATAGACAGATATATAACATGTGGATGTAACTATCAAGACTGTACAATATGACTAACCTTAAGGCAAACAGCTCAACACGGCGAAAAAAGCCCTATCATATCTCAAACAATTAAGAAGGTAGCCTAGACAAGATTTCTACCACAAATAATATCTCATGTGGTCATATAAATGGAGAAAACATGATATAAAATAAGCATGATAGAAAAACAAGGCACATAATAGCCTAAAAACTACTCGGATCATGAATATGTCGGTGCACGTACACACTCCATCACCTAGCACGTGCATCACCCCAACCCATCAGAAATATCATACTACTCAAGGATAATTATCCTCAAATCCATGTTTAAATATGTTACTAACCTCGAATAAGCCATATCAAATACCTAGCAAGTCAAACAATACTCTATAAACACCATCCCATGTGAATAAACATTGGAACGGCTCGAAGCTAACCAAAAGAAACTCAAAAATATTAAATAATGATATATAAAAACAAACGTAAACGAAAAATGTCAAATTTCAATCCACGTTTGCGACCTGGAACCCAGAAAAACTCACAAATTTCGACAACTCATTCAAAGACGAGTCTAACCATACTAATTTCACTCAAATTCGACTCTGAATCGATGTTCAAAACTCAATTATTTACTTTAGAAAAGTTTAGACATAAACCTCTAATTTCTCTTTTACAATCATCAATCAAATGACAAAATCGAAGATACGATCATGTAATATAATCAAAACTGAGTCAACAATACTTACACCAATCCATGAAGTGAAAGTCCCTCAAAAATCTCCTAAATCAGAGCTATATAACTCAGAATGAGATAAAATGAGCACAAGGTCCGAATATAGTACTTATAAGCACTGCCAAGGAAAACCCTTCGCCATTGCGGGCCACACTTCACGATCGCAAAGAACAAAGATAAACTCAGCCAAAAATATTCATCACATTCGCGACACTACCCTCGCGAACATGATAAACACGGGTACCTTAACTATTCAAAAATTCCCACGACCTCGTGAACGCAAAGAAAGAATTCCCTAGGTCCCTACTAGACCACGATCGCGAACCATCTCCTGCGAACGCGAAGAACAAACCTCCCAACCCTTTGCGAACGTGCTCTTCCTCTCGTGAACATGATCAATAGACAACAAGCAGCTCCCAAAATAACCTGCCGTCACTTACTTGCCTTCACGATTGCGAAGAAGACCTCAAGCACCTGAACCTGCAGAAAACCAGCAATGCCAAATAAAGTCGAAATGGTCTGGAACAACCCTGAAACTCTCTTGGGCCTCTTGGGACCCTATTCGAACATACAAACAAGTTCCAAAATATAACAGAGACCTACTTGAGGCCTCAAATCACGTATAACAACATTAAAACCACAAATCGCATATCAAATCAAGCTTTTTAAACTATTTCTAATATCAAAATTCCAAACTTACGCTGAACACGTTTAAATAACTCGGAATCACCTCAAATTTTTGCACACAAGTTTAAATGACATAAAGAACCTATTCCAACTTCTAGAACAACAATCTCAACTCGATAATATTAAAGTCAACTCCCGGTCAAACCTATAAACTTTTCAGACCTTCAAATTGCAAACTTCACCGAATAGAGTCAAAACCTTCTAGAAATAACTAAATGCAAATTCGGACATATGCCCAAATCCAAAATCATCATTTGGATCTAATGAAACCATCAAAACTTTAGTCTGAAGTCAAGCACACAAAAGTCAAACTTGGTCAACTCTTCGAACTTAAAGCTTCGTAATTGAGAACCATTCTTTCAAATCAATCTCGAATCACTCGAGAACCAAAACCGACAAGGCACACATGTTATAATATATCATATGAAGCTAATAAAAACTTCAAGCCACCAAACTGAATGCATATACTCAAAAAATCGATAGAGTCGTTATAGTTGGAAATTTCTGAAGTAGAGTAGGTACTACTAGATCTTGTTCACAAAGCTATAGAGAAATTCATGATCATCAAGGAAGGGTTGAATATGGATCAAAGTTACAAAAAATATTATTTGGGTTTATGGCATAAAAATATGGAGTCCAAGAAAAAAAAGTATTTCTTAAGGTTTTCCCCCCATGAAAGGCGTAATGTGATATGGGAAGAAAGGAAAATTGAGTCCAAGGTACACTAGATCTTAAAAAAATTTGAACGGAAAGGCCAAGTAGCCTATAGGCTGGACTTGCCTCTAGAATTGTCCTTTGTGCATTTAGTGTTCCACGTGTCCATGTTTCAAAGTCATAGGTGAGCCCTCGCGTATTATCTCCGCAGAGAGTATTGAAGTGAATGAAGGCTTGACATATGAAGAGGTCCCTATCACCATACTTCATAGACAATTTTGAAAGTTGAGAACCAAGGAACTAGCATCTGTCAAGGTGTTATGGTAGAACCAACAGGTTGACGAAGCCAATTGGGAGGCGGAGGAAGACACGAAGAAAACATATTCACACTTTTTTGAAGAGCCGAATGTAAATATGTAAAGTTTATTAGGATCCCCTTATTTTATTGAATACATATTTTGTTATGTATAAGCGCCTGCAATGTAGACTACTGTCAATTGATAATATCCAAATCCACTACTAAAAAGTAAATGGATACAGTCGCATGCAATATAATATACCCAACTATAAGTCGGGGTCGAATCCCACTGAGAATAATATGTAGGCAATTAGGAGTGTAAGTGAATTATCGCTTATTATGCTAATGCCAAAAACTTAGAACGGTTTTTGAGAATATTTATGTCTAAATGCGAATATGTAAACTAACCTAGAAAGCAAGTAAAATGATCAATGGCTACAAGCATGGATGCAATGGTAATTACACTCATGTAACGCTCCAATGTATTTCACGATTTTACAAATATGAGCAAATTTATGTTAATTAGCCTCATGTAGTAATTCTATATTAGCTTCTTCCGAAGACTAACAAGACTTCCTAATTGAATTATTCCTAAAACAATTAAGAGATTAAGCACACCCGAATATGGCTATAAGTCGTTCAATCCTATCCCTAGGTAGAATTTATAAAGTGAGGGTTAACGCATCAAGTTATTGTTAAGTAATATTTTCCAACCCCAAATTATCTTTCCCAAAATTAATTCGGAGTAAATGGGCGAGTCCTAGGGTTAGCTAATCCATTTGGAAACATTAAACAACAGGAATAATTAAAGGAACAATAACTCACTTCATAATAAATAAAAACCGTTCAATACATAAGCACAAAAATATATTTAATCCACACTTTAGATATGAATATTTCCATAAGCAAGATTCAAGTGCTGGAAAAAATACTACACACTTAGATATTCAATACAATGGGCAAGAAATTCTCAACCAAAAGCTTCAAATCTTCAAGACCTAAGTATGTGTGCAAGAACCCTATCTCCAAAACATGTGTTCTCTTGTCAAGATGTGTCAAAAATATTAAAGAGACCGGCCAAAGATATTTTACAAATGAGTTATATCATGTATTTAATGACTTGGGGATCAAAATGTGGTCCATTTATGCCCAGAAATTATGCTATGAGATCGCATAGAGAAGACACACCTCCTATAAAGCTATGTGATCGCATAGAGAGAACCGCATTCGTGTAGAGTGTTTGACCACTGCCGACCAACTTTACTTCTTCGCGATCACATAACTTCAACTACGTTCACATAGCTCCTTTCTCCTGGTCTTGTGCGATCGCATTTAACTATTCGCAATTGCACAGAGTAATGACTGGTAGAAGTCCATTTTCCCAATTTAACACATTTTGACTTGCTTTCTTCCGTATATTCTCCAAATCATATGATACCTTAAATATGTCAATAAACCTCAATAAATGCCTTAGTTTCTCAATGAAATCGTGCAAAAGTCTAAGAATCAAGAAGAGAAATACCAACTTATCCAAACCCCAAACTTAAATTATTGCTTGTTCTCAAGCAATTCAACAACTAAGAACATACTTCAATAAAATTAACAATTAATCTCAATGGCATACCAAACATCATTACAAGTCAAAAAGGTTCAAATCGAACACAATCTAGTGACTTCAGTTGGTACCAACAATTAACCTTAAATATATGAATCACCAACTTCTCATAAATTTCATTTCAATTCGAGTGCTCAAACACCACATTAACCAAAGTAGAAACCAAGTCATGACACTAAAGCTTCAAATTTTGCCTCATTTTCACAAACAATTTTTTTTCGTTTATTCCTCCCAATTGGAGATTAGATTAAGTTCACAACTCAAAATTTCGTGTGCCCTCACACTTAAGAGAGAATCTCAACTTATATATTGCAATTTAAACACAAATGGGATATCAAATGGAAAGAATTAATTCTCTCGCACACAAAGATATTCAAATTCACAAAAGTAGTGTCATAGGCTTGCCCTTTGTGTATTTCTCCACTAATGTAGACACACTTAGTTCAAAGTAAAGTAGGACTTAAAGGATTGTAATGTATGTTTTTGGTTAACATAGGGCATAATTTGGATAAGAGTGACTCAAATCCTCCCTAAGCACTACAATTTGCAACAATTAAAGCACACTTCCTTCAAAACCTTTTTCCATCCTTTCTACACTTTTCATTCCACACATAATCTTCCCTTTTCTTCACAATTCCTTATTTTTCCTTCCTTTGTTTCGTTCTCATCATTTTTGTTTTTCAAAAATCAAGGAAGGTTCTAATATTTTTTATTACCTTTCACCTTTTAAGCAACTTCCACATCATTACTTTTCCAACCTTCACCCCTAAATTTAGGCTTTTAGCCTATGTTTATACTTTCAAAGTACTTAGGGAGGTAGGAAGGAAAAATATAGATCAATAAAGAACGAAGGATTAAAGCTTGTAACATGTTCGCCAAAGAAATTTAAAGGCTCAAAAGAGGTTGACTGGGGAAAATATTCAAAGGTGGGAAATTTAAGGCATAATAACGGTCCAAGGAAGGCCTAGCATCATTTTTCAACCAGTTAAGTTCTAGACTACAAATAATGCAACAAAAAAAAAACCTCACAACAAATCTCACTGCAAATGGCACATGCAAACTCGAGTGACATATAAATCTAAAATCCAATTAAAACCAATGAACCCAAAGGAAATCACATATTGTAACGACCCGACCGGTCGTTTTGAGCTCTAGCACGTCGTTCAAGGATTTGAGGCTGTGAGTAGATTCGTTTCAGGTATTATGACCCGTGGACGTGGTCGAAATTGAATTTCGGTAAGTTTAGAGTTAATTTGGAAAGAAAATTCTCAATACGGAAGCCTTAAGTTGGAAGAATCAACTAAGATTGGAATTTTGGGTAAACGATCTCCGAATCAGGATTTGAAGGTTCCTACAGGTTCGTATGATGATTTCGGACTTGGGCGTATGTCCGGATCGGGTTTTGGATAACCCGGGAGCGTTTCAGCGTATATTATGGAAGATAGCATTTTAGAAGGATTTCATAAATTTGGGTTGTAAGGCATTTCAGTTTTATTGAAGTCCATTTAGGATTCCGAGCCTGGGCAAAGCTCCGCATGGTGATTCTAGAGTTGGGAGCGCGATGGTATGTGAATTTGGATGTCTGTAGGTCATTTTGAAGTCATTTGGCTAAAGATAGAAATTTGAAGGTTTTTGAGAAATCCGACCGGAAGTGGCAATTTTGATATCAGGGTTAGAATGCGATTCCAAAAGTTGGAGCAGGTCTGTAATGTCGAATATGACTTGTGTGCAAAATTTGTGGTCAATCGGACGTGAATGGATGGGTTTCGGCAGCGAATGTGGAAGTTTGAAATTTCAAGTTCTTAAAGTCTGAATTTTAGAGCGATTCGTGATTTCGGCGTTGTTTGATGTGATCTTAGGCCTCAAGAAAGTCCGCACTATGTTTTGGAACCGGTTGGTGTAATAGGACGGGGTCCTAGGGGCCTCGGGTCGATTCCTGGTGGTTAACGGATCAATAATTGAAGTTATAAGAAGAGCTGGAATTGCTGTCATCTGGTGTGACCGCACCTGCGAGGCTTTGGCCGTAGGTGCAGCTATGGCACCGTAGGTGCGAAGAAGTGGTGGTCTAGCTGGGAGCGCATGTGCAATGGTATTTCCGCACCTACGAAGTCCCAGATGCGGGCTATAGGGCGCAGGTTCGAATTTGGCTGGAGCTGAGGACAAGTCGCAGGTGCGGAATTTTTGGTCGCACCTGCGGACTCGCAAGTGTGAGAGCTGGATCGCAGGTGCGAGAAATGGCCTGGGCAGAATGTTTTAAAACCGTGATTTTTGTCCATTTCCTCGCTATTTCATCTTGGCATAGGCGATTTTGGGAGGCTTCAAAGAGAGGATTTTCTTCATGCAATGATACGTAAGTAATTCCTTCATGTTTCTAAGTTAAATACAAGGTTATTGCATGGAATTATACATGAGAACTTGTAGGAAAATTGGAAAAATCTTAAAGAAACCTAGAAATTTGTAGTTGGATTTTGAACCACGAGTTTGAGCATGGAATTTAGAGTAAATTGTATATTTGAACTAGTAGAGCTATGGGTAGAATATGTCTTCGAGAAGTTTCGGATTCCAGGCACATGGGACCGAGGGCATTTTGGTCAGTTCACCGAGCGGAGTTGGGAAAGTATATAATTTGAATTTGTTGCAAGTATTAGGATGAATTTTCATTGCTTTGCCCGTTATTTAGTAGTTTTGGGGCGTTGTGCATCCGTTGGAGTCATCGGAAGGGATTGGAAGCCTGTTATGGAATTCGGAGCGAGGTAAGTCTCCTTTTTAACTTTGTGAATAGGAATTGTCCCCCTAGGTGAACTAATTAAGTATGTGCTACTATCTGCGGGGGCTACGTTCGCACGAGGTGACGGAGTCCGTACGTAGCTACTATTATGCCATGTCCGGGTAGTCTAGGACCCACTAGCATGCCTTACATGTTGTATCTATGATCTTGCCTATAATATTAGACTGCTAATATAACCGAAATCGTAATTGAATATCTAAAGAAGACTAGAGTTCATTTTCTTAATTACCTAGAAAGAGAATTGATTTCCTCTGTGGATAATTGTATACCTGATAAGGTGATATTATTAAATATTATTAAACTTGGCAAATTAATTTCGAGAAAGGATTCAAATACTATTTGATGATTGTTAAAAGAGAAATATGTCATTTACTTGGGTATTTATTTTCCCGGCGTATTCGGAGTGGACTGTTGATTGTGCATGACTGCATGTGACCGCTTCGCAATTTAAATTCCGCGAGCGGAGTGTTATTTCCCCCACTCTCATGGGAGCCGATCGTTCGCCACGGAGGATTGAAAGATGCACTAATGGTTTGGGCCGTTTGACCCTTGGCAGTGCATATATATGATTATTTTATTGAAAGACGCACTTATGGTTCGGTCCATTCGACCCTCGGCAATGCATAGACATGATTATTTCATTAAAATGTGCACTTATGGTATGGGCCGTTCGACCCTCGGCAGTGCACAGACATGATTATTATTATGGCTCAGGCCGGTTGTCCTTATCTCGTATGCGCATGTTAAATTGTTAAATGTCTTTCATGGATTTTGAAGTGATAAGATATTTGGGGAAAATGAGGAAGTAGTAACCGTTTATTTACTTCCAGTATTTTCTTAGATTTCAATGCCTTATATATTTTCTTCTTTACTACCTTTACATGCCTACCGTGCTCGTCATATTCAGTTAAATTAATTTGTTGGACCTTAGTGTGTGTCTAATTCGACCTCTCGTCACTACCTCTATCAGGTTAGGCGGGTGACTTACTGAGTACACGTTGTTTTTGTACTCATGCTACACTTGCTGTGCTTTTTTATTGCACAAGTACTTTCATCGCGATGTGGCGGATTCAGAGGTTTAGGCGAGCTGCATCATCCGGAGGCGATCCGCAGCTGATAGAGTCTCCCTCATACTGTATTTATTTTCTTTTTAAATTCCTTGTCGAATTTGTATTTCGGACAAGCTTTGTGATGATTGTATAAATTCTTAGAAATTGCTCATGTACTTGTGACACCGGGTTCTGGGATGTGTTTGGGATATATTTTCTAAAATGGAACATATAAACCATCTTATTTACTTAACGGATTTTGTTTGGTTATTACATAACAAGTTAAAGATAATGGTTTCAAAAATACTAAAACAGGAAATTTAACTTAACTATTTAAATGATCGGCTTGCCTGACAATGTTGTCCGCCGATATCACGACCTTAGGGATTTTGGGTTGTGACACATATAGCCTAATAGACTATTTAATAAATCAAAGAACCAAAAATAGGAGCTAAAAGTCACAACAAGGATTATCACTTCAATCATTTTTCATTTTAAAGATAAAGATTTCATATGCCAAAGTTTAAGTCAAGTTGGTACCAAACAAGCCACACGTTGGTCTATGGACAAAAAGATCACACCAAAAAACCAATTTATTCACTACTAGCTACTAGACTAACTAAAACAAATTTACCTAAACTAGACAAGACTAATCCCTTAAGAAAGTTGTCACGTCATCCATCATAGGGAAAAGTTACCCGGTTCAACGCAAATTTTCTCCTTGGAAAAGAACCTCGGCATTAGGAAAAACCAAGGAGTTTAATTAATACTACTACAAATAAATAAAAGAAATAAGAAGTTAAAAACTAATGCTAACATTCTAGAAATAGACTACAAAATACCACTAATAAACTACAAATGTTAACCAATCTACACAAGTTCACAAAAAATAGTCGTGCTCCAAATACATCATCACATACAAATGAGCCACCCCCAACCTAAAGTGTTGCACTGTTCTTAAAGAAACTAAACAAAACAAGATAATAAAGAGGTGCTCCCTGAAACTGCATCACTCGGAGCTACAGGTGGTGGAAATTTTGAGCTTCAAATCCTCATCATCGTCCTCCGATTCATGTGAGCCACATAATGAACTCAGCTTGTGCAACATCTTGGAAAAGAATTTTCTTTTCTTTTTCTCATGCTCCTTGAACTTCAGTCGTTGCCTCTCAATATTTCCTTTTCTTCAGCTCATGTCTTCCAGCCTGTTTTTGATAGCTTTTTATTTCTGAACTACATCATCCAGAGATGGCTTCTTAGTCCCAGTAAAAGTGTCCTCCCCGGATGGACCATAAGGAAGGCTAACTACATGTTGGCGAATGTGTGCATCGATGCCATAGATTTGAGGGGAAAGGTGGCGCATAGTGGGAGGTCCATTAGGAAGTAGATAAATAGGGTCATGAAGTCCTATTGCAGCTATGGAAGAACCATCGGGCCCATTGGCAGTCTTAGTAAATTGCCCAAATAAAGAAGATGATACATCAATAATCCTCTTTTTCTTCCTGTCAGTTGGCCCATTTATAAGCAATGGAAAAATTTCCGTGCCTGGGTCCTTCTCAGAATCATTCGAGTCCTTTAGCACCCCAGCATCATAGCACAAGTGAGTTATCAATGAAGGAAATAATAGACTCCTAGACCTCCCATTACATGATTCCTTAATCTCACTCACCATATGTGTTACGACCCAAAATCCCACGCGGGTCGTGATGGGCGCACAACACCGGAGTCAGGCAAGCCAACGGTTGCTTACTAGTGAAGTTTTCCTTATTATCAAACCAACCCTACGTGTTTCCCAAGGTTTTACACTTAACTTATTTAAAGCGGAAATAGAGCATTTATCAATTTAAGTACATACAGCCAAAGTGAGCGTGATCCAATACATACATATATATATATATATATATACATATATATATATATATACATATATATATATATATACAGTCCAAAAAATAGAATCTACTAAGTGTGTGCCAGAAACTAGTGTCACAAGTCAATAGGCGACTAGCAGAATATACAAAAGATGATACAAGAGGTACTGCTGTCTGAAGAGATATAGACAGAAGTAAACAAAAGATAACTCCATAGCATAGCTGGGAATCGCCAAGGGAGGCAGCTCACCGTGGAGTCAGGTCCGAAATATGTCAAGCTCCGGTCGGATAACTAGAAACACCAGCCCCAGAACCTGTACAACTAAGTACAGAAGTGCAGCATAAGTACATAAATATATATATGTACCCAGTGAGTATCCTCCCAAACATCGAAGAGGTAGTGACGAAAAGTCGACATGACACTCACTAAGGTCCAACAGTATAAATCAACAAAATGTAATACGAACACTAGGCATGTAAGGCAGTGAAACAACAAGTATATATATGTAAGATACTGAAATCCAGGAAGAATACTAAGGATAAATAAAACAATTCCCACTTTTTTTTTCCCAAATATCTGTCAGATCAATTTCATGAAATTTAATAACAAATAAAGCATACGCATGCAGGTGAGGACAACCGGCCGGAGTCACAGGATAGTCACGCTCGTGCACTGCCGAAGGATCGATCGGCCTGTCCCAAAAGTGCACCTCACAAGCTCTCTATGCACTGCCGAAGGATCGATCGGCCCGTACCAAAAGTGCATCTCTCAACCTCTCTACGCACTGTAGAAGGATCTATCGGCCCGTCCTGTGACGACCCAAAGGGTCATCACCTATTTTATTACTCATTCCGTACTGCCGAGGCCTTGAAAAACTCATCTGTAGTTGTCTTGATTTGCATGCGCAGTTCGGGCACGTAGCCGGACAACTTAAATATGAAATTCTGTGAAAATGATAAAATTTGATATCAAAATGAGTAAATTTGACTTCGGTCAACAGTTTGGGTAAACGGACTTGGACGTATGCCCGGAATCGAATTCCGAGGTCCCAAGCCCGAGAAATGAATTTTTGAGTAAAATTGTTTTCTGAAATTTATAAGAAAAGTGAAATGAAAATTGGTTAGAATGTGTTGGTATCGGGCCCGTATTTTGGTTCCGGCGCCCGGTACAGGTCTTATATGTTGTTTAAGATATTTCTGTGATGTTTGGTTGAAATTGGACGTCGTTTGACGTGTTTCCGACTTAAAACTCTAAATTTGAAAGTTTATGAAGTTTGAAGAAAAACTGGTGATTTTGAAGTTTGAGTCATTGTTTTTTATGTCATTTTGGTGGTTTCATTACTCGAATAAGTCCGTAGGTTGATTTTGAGGTCGTGTGTACATTTGGTTTGAGGTTCCAAGGGCTCGGATGAGTTTCAGATAGGTCCCGGGAGGTCATTAGGCTTAAAATATAGCTGTTGGAGGTCACAGAACTCAGATCTCTGAACTTACCACCGAGACCCGTGGTCCTTTTTCGCGGACCGCACTGAGGGCTTCGCGGCCGTGGTCCATTTTTCGTGGTCCGCGGTGGAGGAGCTGGGCCACTGGTCCAACTTCGGAGGTCTATATCTTTTGATATACAAGGAATTTTGAGATGATTCAAAAATGAAAGTTGTAGTACTTCGTGTCTAGTTTCTAGAAAAGTAAATAAACAGTAATTTGGATGTAGGTAGAGAAAGTTATGGCCAAAATACTAAATCATGTCACCGCAGTCATTTTTCTTGGTTTTCTTCAGCTTTTCTTGGCCTTTGCTAGCGCGGCCACGGTCAATTTTTCATGGTCCACGGTGGGGGACCTGGGGAGGGGGGTATAAATGGACGGGAATTTCAGTTATTTTTATTTTTCAAATCCCTAAATAACATAAGATGCGATTTTCCAAACACTCTTTCTTCTCCAAAACATTAGTAAATGATTTCTAACTCATTTTCTTTACTCCTTAACTTCTTTTTACAAGATTTCATCTAATGAATTCCTACGCCTAAAACATGCAATTTAGAGTAGAAAATTGGGGAATTGGGTAGAGTTAGGGCCTTTTGATTTTTCTTTATTTAGACCTCGTGTTGGGGTCGAATTTGAAAATAAATTATATATTCGGGCTCGTGGGTGAATGGGTGACATGGTTTTGGTCCGAGCCTCGTGTTTGGACCAAGAGAGCCCGGAGTTGAATTTTGTTATTTTGGAAGAATGCATGGAAATGGGTAATTAGGCTATGTAATTGAATTATTGAATCCTTATTGATATACTTGAGTTAATTATGTCTAGATAATACCATTCCGGAGTTGAATTCTAAAGGAAAGGCGGTGTTAGAGGGTTGATTGCTATATTTTGGATCCGAGGTAAGTGTTTGGTCTAACCTTCGCTTGAGGAAATAGGAGTTGAGTCTTATTTGGTACTTGCTAATTGTCGAGTATGATGTATAGGCATGGTGACCAGTATCTATACATTGGTGTCTAGCATGACTGTGAGTCTTTATATTGTGAATATTCTGATTTTGTTGTAACTTCCATGCTTAATTGATGATTTCTATATGTTGTAAAGAGCATGTGAAGGGAATTGTGATCTTTAAACTTTGAGGAGCATTGGCTCGAGTTGTAACACGAACGGTGAAGATATATGAGATAATTGAATCCTTTGGAGCATTGGCTCAAGTGATAGAGTAAATTATGAAATGAAAGTGAAAGAGAGAAAGATTTATTAAAATATACCCTTGCCGGGTCATTATTGCTTTACTGATTATCTCCCTTGATGGGATGTTGATATTACTGTTATTGTTCCCTTGTCGGGATTTAATTGTTTAATTGATGTTCCCTTGCCGGGATTTCTATTTCTATTATGTTTACTCCCTTGCCCTTGGTTTGTGATTGTTGTTTGGGTGAGGAAGAGTGTTAAAGCACGAAGGGTAATGTCGTGCACTGTTTGCTATATTAAGGAAGAGTTTTAGAGCATGAAGGGTGATGTCGTGCATTGTTTGATATTGTCTCCCTTGCTGGGATGTTGAGATTATTGTTATTGTTTCCTTGCCGAGATTTCTATTTCTATTATGTTTACTCCCTTGCCCTTGTTTGTGATTTCTGTTTGGGTGAGGAAGGGTGTTAAAGCACGAAGGGTGATGCCGTGCATTATTTGCTATTGTGAGGAAGAGTGTTAAAGCACGAAGGGTGATGTCGTGCCGTACGATGTACCATTCCGTACCGATATTCATTGATTATACTGTGAGGAAAGAGAGTATAAGAACGAAGGGTGATGCCGTGCCATGATTTACATTGATTACATTATACATTGCATAGTGAGGACGAGAGTAAAAGCACGAAGGGTGATATCGTGCCATGAATTACATTTATTACATTGCATAGTGAGGACGAGAGTAAAAGCACGAAGGGTGATGCCGTGGAAGCTTGCGATTTCTGGTCCTTATTGATATTCTTGCCTTCTTGTTACTTTCTTTATTTAAGATTTCTTATATGAAACTGTTATCTCCCCACAGCATGTTCCCCTTCCCTTATTGATTGATTACTTCCTGTATTTCTTTTCCGTTGTATATATATAAATTCGAATTGCATGGGTTTACTTTGTAGTCTGGTTCTAGCCTCGTCACTCCTTCGCCGAGATTAGGCTAGGCTCTTACCAGTACATGGGGTCGGTTGTACTAAGGCTACACCTGCACTTCATTATGTTGTGCACATTACGCAACCGGACCCGGAGGACATCATTAGTGGGAGTGTCTTCCAGCTCATCCTAGAGGCTTCAAGGTATACCCGCTGGCGTTCGTGGGCTTTAGCGTCTCTCCCATCCCTATGCCTTCGTTTCTGTCTTGTTTTCCTCTAGTTTCAGAGACAATCATGTATTTTCTTTCAGACTTTGTATTTAGCACTCTTATAGACAATCTCTCTGCGCACTGCCGAAGGATCGATCGGCCCGTCCCAAAAGTGCGCCTCTCAATAGAGTGGGGGAAATCACACTCCGCTCGCGGAGTACAATTTGCGAAGCGGTCACATGCACATACATCATTCCTTTTTAAAAGAGAATGCCTTTTCATAATCAAATTTCTTACAAGTTCTTTTTCTTACTCAAATTTCATAACTTCAAGAATGTAAACAATATGAAATGTAAATTCAGCACGCATATAGTTCATATCAATAAAAACACAAGGCATGATGTGAGCCTAACTACCCTGACATAATAGAAATAGTCGCTATGTATGGACTCTCATCACTTTGTACGTGCGTAGCCCCCGCAAATTATCACATATAGCATTTAAATCACCTAGGGAGATAATTCCCCCTTACAAGGTTAGAAAGGAGACCCACCTCGTGTAGAATCTACCCCTCAGACCAAGGACGCGCCCGAATATCCGAACTCTACACCCGAGGACTCGCAACTAGCCAAATACGGTATAATAACATCAATGCATGCTAAAAATAGGGAAATTATCCTAATTTTCCACAATTCAACATTCTTGAGAAATTCCCAAAATCCAACCCCGGGCCCGCACACTCGGATTCCAATAATTCTCGAAGGGAACACTCACCCAAAGCCTAAGGATCATTAATATACGATTCTTACTTGATTTCATAGCCAATAAACAGAAAAATTCTCGAATTATCACAAGTTCTAGGTTACTACCCAAATTCTTGATTTTTGCACTAATTTATGTAGTTAATTAAGCTAGAATGGCATGCATGAAGCTAATTTTTGAGTATACTTTACTTACCTTAGAAGACCAGGTCATTAGCCCCTTGACAGGAAGAAATCGCCCAAGGAAGAAGAAAAAAATGAGAAAAAATTAAACCCGTATATAAAACACACTACCTGGACAGTGATTTCGCACCTTCGGCTCGGGGAACGCACCTGCGGTCCCGCACCGGCGAGAAAATAATCGCACCTGCGAAAAATGGCGAGGGGGCAGGGGATCGCACCTGCGGAGGGGTTTCTGCACCAGCGGACCCGCCCCTACGGAAATGGTTTCGCGCCTGCGAAGGCTAAGGGGGCCTTGGGTTTCTGCACCTGCGAGGCTGGGACCGCAGAAGCGGTCCCGCACCTACGGCTAGGAAACCGCACCTGCGGTCACACCAGCAGTTGTTTTAGCTAGTTTTTGGCCTCGTTAGGTGCCTGGGAGGCACCTGGGCCCACTCGAGCCCTAATCCAAATATACCAACGAGTCACAAATCATAATACGGACTCGCTGAGCCTTCGGAACACCTAAAAAAATGCTAAAACTCAAAAATCACACCCCCAAACCCCAAGAACAAACTTAGAAATTTTCAATTTTCTAGTTTTCGCTCACAACGCGCCGAACCGACCTATTAAACTCGGAATGACCCCAAATTTTGCAGGCAGGTCATAATTAACATAACAGAACTATTCCCAGTCTCGAAATTCCATTCAGACCTTGATAACACAAAAAGACGCCACAAACCAAAATATGAACTTAAGGAACTTCTTCTTTCAGTAATGGGCGTCGAAATGCCCCCGGCTCATCAGAAACCCAAACCGAACAGACGCCTAAGTCCTAAATCATCACACAAAGCTATCGGAACCAACGAAACTCGATTCCGAGGTCGTTTACCCAAAATGTTGACCAAAGTCAAACTTGGCCTTAAAGGCCAACCTTAAGGAACCAATTATTCCTATTACACTCTAAAAACCTCTCAATCCCAGACCACCAGTCCCCACAAGTCATAAATCATAAAATTCCGCTATGGGAATTTTCATTTGGGGGAATGGGGGTCTGATAACGCAAAACGACCAGTCGGGTCATTACAATATGCTAGCCCACGTTCACTAGCAAGTCATCCATAATAGCAGTAATCATCAATGCCTTCTCAGGTGTCACCTCAGACTCATGTTTAGACGATAGGATTCTGGCACAAATAATGGACAGCCAAGTCTTGGCTTCATCTGTGAATTAAGAAGAATTAACCTCTTTGTGCAATCTTTTCTAAGTCGGTGTTACCCCGTCATGAAGCTTCTCCACCAACCACTAGCTTCCTCGCTCCCTTGCTCTTGCTTTGTATACCTCATTGTAAGCATTGGGAAGAATATAGTTTGCATTTATTACCTCGGTACCAAAGTTAACCCGCTTGGCGCTAACAAAGGTAAATACTCTCCCTTGGAAGTCGGTCTTCATAGTATTGCCATGAAATTCATGAAATACTATGTAGTTGGATTTGATTGGTTCAGGAGAAAAGCAAATCAATCTGACATCTTAGCCTCAAGATTTTCCAAATGGATGCCCCTATCTTTGATGATGCTCTTTGACATGAGCTTGTCATAGTTTCTTTCACATGTAGCATCTGCGAATCGGGCATGATCAAAATATTCCTCTTCCACAGCTTGGGGAGTAGGCTCTTGTACAATTTCATCATTATCCGAGGCCATTTTATCCTCAAAGTACCTACAAAAGTAGACCACATGTAAAGTGCTTGTATAAGTACTTAATATAATGTATTATAATGTATTTAAGCCAAAGAAGGGGATCAAAAAGTATTAGGATAAAACTCTGCAAAGCCACTGGTTTGCTTCCTGGAGTGTAAAGCATCGCGAGCGCGGAAATGGGCAAGCGATCACATAGTACATCCTTTTAGACAGTTTTAAAGCATTGTGATCGTCGAATAATCAACGCGATCGCAAAGGGAAACTTTGTTCTGCAGCATAATTAGACATACGCAATCGCAGAATGGCACATCGCAATCGCGAGGGACTTCTTTCTCGCCCAGTGACAGTTCGTTTGGGCATTCCATCAAACAGTTTGTGCGCATCAATTTTGTGTTCATTTTTTAAGTGCAGATAAGAACATATCTTGCCCAGAAAATTTCAACAATAAAACAACCCTCAATCTCTTAACCAATCTCACCCAGCAAACAAGCACACACGATTTCTTCTTTACAACATTAACTCAATCATTTCACACTAAGTAGAGGAGCAGAAGAAACAAAGAAATCTAAGAAATAGGAGAGAAATCCACATACCTTGAGAGTGATGGGTGAAAATTTTTCTATAGAATTGAAGAATGGAGAGTTGGGGATGATTTCAAGGTTTAGAGGAGTAGGAAAACCCGTTATTTTGTTTTTTGGGCAGAAGTATGGAGTCTATTTTTGATGTCCGATGTATTAGATTTCTGAGACTTACCTGTAGAGTCGCGATCGTGGACTAAGATTCAGGTTCACAAAGAATAATAGTTTCTCACACATACTCGGCCGGGTTTAAGCTTCTGCGATCGCATAGGGTAAGAGAAAAAATTGTTCTTCGTGAACTTCTTGATTTTTACGCGATCGCGATTCTCTGCAATTTTCTTCAACTGCTGGTTTTTGGCTGTCCTATCACCTTGACCTGCTCAAATCAACTCCAAAAATTCTAAAACTTGGCAGATTAGTCAAAAACAATATACTAAACTATTCTAAAAAAAGAAAATTTCAAAAACGACTAAAAATTATGAAAACGATGGGTTTCCTCCGACCAAACGCCGCATTTAACGTTGTGGCACGACGCGAATAAACTTTATCACTTTTTTCTTCACTTGAAAGATATGAACTGGACACCTAACTTGGAATCAAGTTTGTGACTACGAGCGATTGGGGTGGTAAGTAGATGATCAAACCAAACCTAACTCGAGACCTACAATAATAGCCTCATACTCGGCCTCATTGTTAGTTAATTTCAAAGTTCTGATAGATTGTCTAATTATATTACACGTGGGTGTCTTTAAAATGATACCCAGCTGGGACCCCTTCACGTTTGAAGCGTTTTCCGTGAAGAGGGTCCACACCCACGATGATTTACCCAACTTTAATAATTTTTCTTTTTCAACCTCGGGTACGAGGGCTGGTGTGAAGTCGGCCACGAAGTTTGCCAAGATTTGAGACTGGATGGTCGTTCGCGGTCGATACTCGATATAGTACCCCTAATCTTGACACCCTATTTGGCCAATCGACCCGAAGGTTCGGGTTTGTGCAAAATATTGTGAAGGGGATAGGTAGTTACAACAAAAATTGGATGACATTGAAAATACAGTTTTAATTTCCTAGAGCCGCTTATTAAATCCAGCGCTCATTTTTCTAAGCGTGGGTATCTTGTCTCGCCCTCTCCTAAGGTTTGACTAACATAGTAAACATGGAATTGCATACCTTGTTCTTCCCGGACCAGGATCCCACTTACCGTTATTTCTGAGACTACCAAGTACAAGTAGAGTTGTTCGTTCGCTTTTGGGTGTGAAGTAGTGGCGGGCTTGATAGGTATCGTTTTAGTTATGCATTTTAGAATTCCAGAGTCCATGCAAAGCTACTCTTCTTCTTAATCAATGAGAGAAATGAATGATTTCTATCTGAGGACCTCAAAATGAATCGTCCTAGGGCGGCTATGTGCCCCATTAACCTTCGTACGACCTTGACATTATCCACGACCGTGATATCCTCGAGGGATTTTATTTTATAGGGTTTGATCTCGATTCCCTGATTTGATACCATGAAGCCGAGGAACTTTCCCGAATCGACCCCAAACACACACTTCTCCGGGTTGAGCTTCATGTTGTACTTTCTCAGCATATCAAAAGTCTCCTGAAAATGTTTCAAATGGTCCTCTGCTCGCAGGTACTTAACTAACATGTCATCAATATAAACTTCCATTTTTTTCAAATCTGCTCTTCCAACTTTCGATTTACCAGGCGTTGATAGGTTGCACAAGCATTTTTTATCCCTAACGGCATTATGTTATAACAATCGGTACCATATTTAGTGATAAACAAAGTCTTTTCCTGATCCTCCAGGTTCATCTGTATTTTGTTATACCCGGCGTAGGCATCGAGAAAAATGAGAGTCTTGTGGCCGGCTGTGGTATCAATCATGCGACCGATATACAACAAAGGAAAAGAATCCTTAGGGAATGCTTTGTTCAAGTACTTATAGTCTACGCACATTCTAAGTTTATTTCCCTTCTTAGGGACTATCACTACGTTTGCTAAGCATTCGAGATATTTGACTTCCCGAATGGACCCTATTTTGAGAAGTTTGGTTACCTCATCGTTGATTAATTCATGCTTAACTTCGGACTGGGGCCTTCTTTTTTGATTTATCGGACGGAACTTTAGGTCCATGCTCAGTCGATGTGTAGTGCTTTCTGGCAGGATCCTTGTCATATCGAGATGGGACAAAGCAAATAAATCCATGATAGCTTTAAGGAAATTAATAAGTTTGTTCCTGAGCTTAGGGGTTAGCCCCGTGCCCAAGTATACCTTTCATTCGGGCTGGTGGTCGAACAATGTGAATTGTATCAGCTTTTCGACCGTTGACTTGGAGGCGTCAGAGTCATCGATAATGATGAATGATCAAGGGATCCAGTAGTCGTCATCCTCGTTGATCCCTTGATCCTGCAATTGGTTCGAGGCCGGTGTCTGTGATTTATATTTGGCCTCCTACTTTCCCTTCGACTTCAATCCATTCACTGATGAGAGTGCCGATATTGGTATCACTTCGTCGACTGCAAACATCGCTTTAGCGGAAGGTTGTACACCATTTTTACTCCCTCCGGTGTTGGGAACTTCAGAACCTGGTGAAGGGTCGAAGGTACTGCCCTCTTGTTATGGTTCCGAGGCCTTCCAAGCAGGGTGTTGTATCTCATGTCACCCTCGATCGCATGGAACTTTGTTTCTTGAACGGTCCCAGCTACGTTTACCAGCAAGATCATTGCACCTTTGGTAGTTTCGCTCGCCATGTTGAAGGTGTTAAGAACCCGAGCTGCAGGCAGAATTTGATTCTGTAGGCCGAGCTGCTCCACGATCCTCGATCGAATAATGTTGGCCGAGCTTTCTGGATCAATAAAAACACGTTTAACTTAAATTTTATTCATAAGAGCATATACTACCAGTGCATCATTGTGGGGTTGTGAGATCCCCTCTGCATCCTCGTCATTGAATATAAGGTCCCCTCTGGCACACAATCCCGATTTTTCTTTTCCTTCGTGATCGACACCTTATTGCGCTTGAATAAGGGTCCCTATGGAATACCGACCCCACCAACAATCATTTGAATCACATGTTGCGGTTCGTCCTATTCGTTCTTCCTGTTTACATCCCTGTCTCTGAAGTGGTTCTTAGCTCGGTCGCTCAAGAATTCTTGAAGGTGACCCTCGTTGAACAAATGGGCTACCTTCTCCCTTGGTTGTCTGCAGTCCTTTGTTCTATGACCATTAGTACGATGTTATTTGCATATTTGATTAGGATTCCTATGGGTCGGATCGGTCTTTAAGGGTCGAAGCCATCTGGTATCTTTGATCCTCCCAAATAGATGTTCCATCAATGTTGAAGTTGTATTTTGATAATCGTGGTGCTTCTATGGGCTCAACATTTCTATCGAAACCACTCTTTCTCATGAGCCCTCAGGAGCTCTGTCCTCGATCATTTTTTTTTATCACTTTGAACGGGGTTGCATCCAAGACCACTGTTTCTCCGATCTCTACTGTATGGTTAATACCGATCTTTGTTCAATCGTGGTTCTCTGTCGATGTCCCTTTGGATTCTACCGACGAGCCTGTTTGGATAAACGGAATCGGCAGGAGCTCCAAACTGATCATCCTCGAAACTAATTTTTGACTGGTACCGATTATGCACCTCGGCCCAGGTCACAGCTGGATACTAGATTAAATTCTGTTTTAACTGTTGTGAGACCACCGAACTTCGTACGTTCACACCTTGATTAAAAGCTTGGACGACCTAATCATCTGCGTCCGGGAGTAGGTCCATGCGTTCCATATGGAACCGAGATACGAATTTTTGAGCATTTCGTTGTCTTTATGCTTCACTTTGAAGAGGTCCAACTCCCTAGTCTCGACTTTTATGGCTATGATGTGTGCTTTAACAAAGGAATCTGCGAGCATGGCAAAGGAATCAATGGAGTTGGGGGGGAAATGATGATACCATATAATCGCCCCCTTCGATAAAGTTTTTCCAAACTTGTTCAGCAGAACATACTCAATCTCATCATCCTCTAATTCATTCCCCTTTATTGCGCATGTGTAATAAAATTACATGCTCATTGGGGTCAGTGGTTTCATTATATTTCGGAATTTCTGGCATGCAGAATTTCTTCGGAATGGGCTTAAGAGCCGCACTTGGGGGGAAAGGCTTTTTCACGAACTTCTTCGAATCCAAACCCTTCAGAAGAGGTGGTGCCCCCGGAATTTGATCAACTCGGGTGTTATGCGTTTCTACCTTTTTTCAATTTCTTCAATCTTTTTCTCCCCCGATTCAATTTGCTTTGTAAGCTTTTCGAGCATTTTCATAATAGTGGGGTCAGTCTTCGATTCATTCACGTTTGACCTCTCCGGTACTGGTTGGGCCCTATGAATAATTTCTAGTGAAGGGCCGGGTTCAACCCTACTTGGTGCGCGGTTCTGATTTTTGAGTTGCACTATGGCAGCTTGTTGAGACTGCAACATTTCAAATATTAGTCGAATGCTGACTCCACCGTCTTCACCACCTTGTTTATCTTGACCGGTTGGTTGTACATCTTTGCGGAAGCTATTCTCAGGGTCGACGCCCAAATTTTCATTTAGGGCGACATGGGAACTGACGTCGATGGGATTTACAATCGGTATTCCCACGATACTTCAATCCCTGGGGCGGCTATGTTGTAATTTTTCCCATGAAAACAAAGTCCATTGGCGACGTGTGTGGGTAATGTTTGAGAGTTCGACATGCTGATTCTTAAATCAAAAACACTTACGAGAACAAGGGTCAAGCAGTGTGTGTTATAAGAATTAGTACCAGACAATCACTATTATCCTTAGCCCCAGAGTGGGCGCCAACTGTTTACCCTTAAAATTGGATAACAATTAAACTTATAAGTTATTTTAAGGATATGTGATTTCACCTAGCACAAATTGAGTAAATATGATGATTAACGCCAGAAATTGGCAGTAAAATAAAGCAAATCAGTATAAAATGCAACTTGGCCCTCAAGCTCGATCGCTCTCGAATTGGCTGAGAATATAGTTAAGAATATGGATTGAACTGAAGAACAAGAGAGTTTAAGAGAGAAAATAGTATTGTATTGCTTTGATATGCGAGAGTTAGATGATTACAACTGATTAGACCCCCTTTATATAATAGAGGAATTCAACTTATGGTACAATTCTAATTACAGAAGGAAATCTGTCATGAAGCGAAATTCCCACCGTCGGGATTGTGATGGGGCCTAAAATCACACTGTAAAGATGTATAGATATCGAATTCATTTACATACTACTCCTACCAAAAAATCCGGTGTCACAATTCATGAACATATTATGAATTTTCTAAAATCAATTCTCTGAAAGAAATTTACAATTTTTCTGTAAATAAAGGAAGAACATCAACTAATATGTGTAGGAGGGGATTCTAGGACTTGCGGACGCCAGCAGGTCTACCTTGGCTCTCCGAGCTGTATAACCTGAGCCAATCTCTCAATCAGCCACTACCTGCTCCAAAATCTGCACATGAAGTGCAGAGTGCAGTATCAGTACAACCGACCCCATGTACTGGTAAGTGCCAAGCCTAACCTCGACGAAGGAGTGACGAGGCTACAGCGGGACACATCACAATATAACAACAGACATTTATAACTAAAATAGAAAAGGAAGAAGGATAACGTAAAAGCAATAATTTGCAGGAATAAATACATTACTCTAGTGTCTTATTAGTATCCAACTATAACGAATCCTTAAGTGAATTTAAAACTTCCGAATAACTTGCATAGTTAGAGAATAATACACAAAGTACGTGAACTGATGCGGCGCGCATCCTTATCCCACCAGACAACACAAGATCCTCCCTTATTCCTCCGTAGAAATAATAATACCAAAAATAATACAGTAAATAATATATGTATATGTTGCGGTGCACTACCCGATCGCACCATATATCAATATCAATATGACAATTCACCCTTATTACACCATATCAATCCACCCTTTTTTCCCCTGTTGCAGCGTGCAACCCGATCCCACCATATATCAATATCAATATGATAAGTCACCCTTATTACACCATATCAATACACCCATATTCCCCCTGTTGCAGCGTGCAACCCGATCCCACCATATAATAATAATTTACCCTTATTCCTCCTTAATAAATCACCCTTATTCCTCCTGTTTCGGCGTGCAACCGATCCTACCGTATCATAATAAATTACACAGAGTGTACAAAAGTTTCACAAAATTTACACAAGGCCCTTACCAACAGTTAGAATTTGAAACAAGGCAACCGGGAACTGTTTAATCAATTAAACTCTATGCAATTGCTACTACTCAGTGAGTCCAAACCAGGATATCACAAAATGCCGATAACAAAAGCCTAGGAAAATAGCGGGGAACAATAATTATACGGGGTAACAAATATATTCAAAAAGCGGAGCACAATATCTAACAAGTAGCAATTAGGCATGAAATTTCAAGTAGACATGTAACAATCAAAGCAAATATAACGAGAACAGAAAGAAACAGGTAAAAGAAATAAATTGGCGGCGCATAGGTACTCGTCACCTCACGTATACACCGCTCACATGCTTTATCACATAGCAACTAAGGTAAAGGTTCCTAAACCCTCAAGTCAAGGTTAGACACAACACTTACCTCGATCCACGTACCACTCACTGCTCAATTACCATTTTTCCTCTAGATTCCACCTCTAAACCACTCATATATAGCCATAATTAACTTAATAACAACAAATATTTCTAAAGAAATCAATTTCAATACATAAATTTAGGTTTCCCAACATTTCCCCCGAAAAGTCAAAAATCGACCCCGGGCCTGCTTGGTCAAAAATCGAGGTTCGGACCAAAATCCATTTACCCATTCAACTCCGAGCCTGAATATGTCATTAGTTTCGGAATACGACCCCAAATCAAGGTCCAAATCCCCAATTTGCAAAAACCCTCCAATTCTTCCAAAATCCCTAATTTCTACCATGAAAGAACAAGGTTTAGGACTAAAAATTTAATGGGTGATGATGGAAATTGAAGAAAACGAGTTAAAGAGTGCAAACCTATGATTTGGTGTTGAATTCTCCCTTCAAAAATAGCCCTAGGTCTAGTTCTAGTGAAAGAGTTGTGAAAAAGAATTCCCGTTTCGGGTCTATTTTTAATTCACTGGGTAAACCTTCTTCGCGTTCGCGAAGGGCCTGTCACGATCGCGAAGCAACGACTCTATTAGCCTACGCATTCCCTAGATACTCTTCGCGTTCGCAAAGGATTATTCCCACTTGCCTACGCGTTCGTGACCCATTTGTCGCGTTTGCGATGAGTATGGTCAATTCCCCTCCCCTAGGTCCCATTTTTCTGCGTTCGCAATAGATAGGTCGCATTCATGAAGGGTAATACCCCCGTTGCTCCGCATTCGCGACCCAGTCTACGCGTTCGCGTAGAGTGAAATTTCCTTCCAGCCTAGTTCTCTTTCACGATTGCGAGAGTGACTACGCGATCACGAAGAACAACAAATCAGACGCCAGGTTCAGCAATTTACACCAGATTGTCCAATTCCAAAACATCGCGTAGCCTATTCGAAACTCACTCGAGCCCTCAGGGCTCCAAACCAAACATGCACACAAGTCTAAAAACATCATACCGACTTGCTCGTGCGATCAAATCGCAAAAATAACACCTAGAACTACGATAGCACCAAATCAGATGAAATTGTCAAGAATACTTTAAAATTCCTATTTTACAATCGGGCATCCGAAACATGTCAAATCAGTTCCGTTTCTAACCAAATTCCACAGATAAATTATAAATATCATAACGAACCTATTCCGAGCCGGAAACAAAATACGGACCCGATACAAACAAGATCAAACATTAATTACTTTCTTAAAATAATTAGATTTTCAATCTTTCAATTTTTAACAAAAAATTGTATCTCGAGCTTGGGACTTCGAAATTCGATTCCGGGAATACGCCCAGGTCCCATATTTCACTAAGAATCCACCGCGACCGTCAAAATACGGGTCCGAGTCCGTTTACTCAAAACGTTGACCGAAGTCAACTAAGATCAACTTCTAAGGCAAAAAAATTATTATTTCAGAAATTTTCCAAATAAAGGCTTTTTAGAAACAGGCCCGGAATCCGCATGCCAATCGAGGAGGGTAAAAATGAAGTTTTTAGGCTAAAGAGCACATAATTGAGTTATAAAACATAGTATAATCTTTTGGGTCATCACAATCTCCACCTCTAAAACACTTGTTCATCCTCAGACGGACATAGAAAAATACCTGAACTGGTGAATAGGTTGGGATATCTACTCCGCACGTCCGACTCGGACTCCCAAGTAGCTTCCTCAACAGGCTGACCTCTCCACTGCACTTGAACTGAAGCATAACTCTTCGACCCCAACTAACGAACCTGCCTGTCTAGAATAGACACCGACTCTTCCTCATAAGTCAAATCCTTCTCCAACTGGACAGAGCTGAAATCTAACACGTGGGACGGGTCACCATGATACTTATGGAGCATAGACACATGGATGAACGACTATAACCCCGGAGGCAACGCAAGTCTATAAGCCACCTCTCACACTCTATCGAGAATCTCAAAAGGCCTGATATATATGGGGCTCAACTTGCTCTTCTTCCCAAACCCCATGACACCCTTCATGGGTGACACTCGCGGCACACTCTCTCCCCGACCATGAATATCACATCACAAACTCTATGGTCGGAATAAACCTTTTGCTTGGACTACACTGTGCGAAGTTGATCCTGAATAATCTTGACCTTGTCCAAGGCCTTATGTACTAGACTGTACCCAACAACCGAGCCTCCGCCGGCTTAAACCACCCAACCAGCGACCTGCACTGTCTACCATATAATGCCTCATAAGGAGCCATCCGAATGCTCGGCTGGTAGCTGTTCTTGTAGGCGAACTCTACAAGAGCCAAGAACTGATCCCACGATCCTCCGATGTGTATAACACAGGCACGAAGCATATCCTCCAAGATCTGATTAGTACGTTCAGACTACCCGTCCGTCTGAGGGTGAAATGTTGTGCTCAGCTTAACTCGCGTACCCAACTCACGCTGAACTTCCCTCTAGAAATGCAAGGTGAACTGAGTACCTCGATCAGAAATGATAGAAACGGGCACACCGTGAAGACTGACAATCTCCCGAATATAAATCTCTGCCAACCGCTCTAAAGAATAGGTAACTGCCACATGAATGAAGCGTGTTGACTTAGTCAACCTATCCACAATGACCCAAACGGCGTCGAACTTCCTCTGAGTCCGTGGGAGTCCAACAACAAAGTCCATAGTGATACGCTCCCAGTTCTACTCAGGGATCTCCATCTACTGAAGCAAACCACCGGGTCTCTGATGCTAATACTTCACCTGCTGAAAATTCAGGCGCCGAGCTACATAAGCAATTATATCCTTCTCCATCCTCCTCCACCAATAATGCTGCCGTAGGTCCTTGTACATCTTGGCGACGCCCGAGTGAATAGAATACCGAGAATTGTGGGCCTCCTCAAGGATCAACTCACGAATCCCATCAACATTAAGCGCACACACGCGACCCTGCATCCTCAAAACTCTGTCATCTCCACAGTAACTTGTTTGGAACCACCGCGTCGCACTGTGTCCCTAAGGACCAACAAATGAGGGTTGTCATACTGACAATCTCTGATACACTCCAACAAGGAAGACTGAGCGACTGTGCAAGCTAGAACACGGCTGGGCTATGAAACATCTAACCCCACCAACTGATTGGGCAAAGTCTGAACATCAGATGTTAACGGCCTCTCACCGACTGGAATGAATGTAAGGCTGCCCATACTCGCTGCCTTCCTACTCAATGCGTCGGCCGCTACATTGGCCTTCCCCAGATGATACAAGATGGTGATATCATAGTCTTTAAATATCGCTAACCACCTCCTCTGCCTCAAATTGAGATCCTTTTTGCTTGAACAAATACTGAACGTTGCGATGATCTGTGAAAACCTCATACAACACGCCATAAAGATAATGCCTCCAAATCGTCAGCGCATGAACAATGGTTGCCAACTCTAAATCATGGATAGGGTAATTCTTCTCATGGACCTTCAACTGCCGAAACACATATGCAATCACCATGCCCACCTGCATCAATACTGTTCCGAGCCCAACACGGGAGGCATCACAATATACCGTGTAAGATTCTGAACCTGATGGTAACACCAGCACCGACGCTGTATTCAAAGATGTCTTGAGCTTCTGAAAGCTCGCCTCACACTCGTCCGACCATCTGAACGGGGCACCCTTCTGGGTCAACCTAGTCAACGGGGATGCTACGGATGAAAACCCCTCCACAAATCAACGGTAATAACCCGCCAAACCCAGGAAACTCCTGATCTCCGTGGCTGAAGTGGGTCTAGGCCAGTTCTGAACTGCCTCAATCTTCTTAAGATCTACCTGAATACCCTCTGGTGATATGAAGTGACCCAAGAAAGTGACTGAATCCAACCAAAACTCGCACTTAAAAAATTTAGCATACAACTGACTATCGCTCAGAGTCTGGAGCACTATCCAAAGGTGTTGCTCATGTTCCTCCCGGTTGCGTGAGTATATCAAGATGTCATCAATAAACACAATCGCAAAGAAACCTAAATAAGGCTGGAAGACTCGGTTCATCAACTCCATAATTAATGTTGGAGCACTGGTCAACCCAAAGAACATCACCTGAAACTCATAGTGTCCATACCGCATCTGAAAAGGTGTCTTAGGGACATCGAATAACATAATACTCAACTAATGGTAGCCAGATCCCAAATCAATCTTCGAAAATGCCTTGGCACCCTAAAGTTGGTCAAATAAATCATCAATCCTCGGCAAAGGATACTTGTTCTTGATGGTGACTTTGTTCAACTGCCGATAATCTATACACATCCTCATAGACCCATCCTTCTTTTTCACAAACAAAACCGGTGCACTCCAGGGCGAGACACTAGGTCTAGTGAAGCCCTTATCAAGCAAATCCTGCAATTGTTTCTTCAACTCTTTCAACTCTGGTGGGGCCATTCGATATGGCAGAATTGATATGGGCTGAGTGCCCGGAGCCAAATATATAAAAAAGTCAATATCCCTATCGGGTGGTATCCCCCATAGGTCTGCAGGAAATACCTCTGGAAACTGACGAACAACAGGCACAGAATCCATTGATGGAACCTCAGCACTAGAAATAACCCTGCTAGTAGAATGGCTAGGAGTCCCTCTCCACTCTAATCGAGGGAACCCTGACAGGGCTAATGTCACTTTTTTGGCGTGACAGTACAAAATAGCATGATAAGGTGACAACCAATACATACCTAATATAACATCGAAAACCACCATATCTAAGAGTAGAAGGTCTACACTAGTCTCAAGACTCGCAATAGTGACCCAACATGAATGATATACACGATCTACAACAATTGCATCCCCCATAGGTATGGACACTTATACAGGGCCACTCAAATAATCACGAGGCACAACCAAATATGAAACAAAATAAGATGACACATAGGAGTAAGCAGACCCGGATCAAATAGGACTGAAGCATCTCTACTACAAACTGAAACAATACTTGTAATGACATCATCGGATGACTCAGCTTCAGGTCTGGCTGGGAAAGCATAACATCGGGGCTAGGCCCCACCACTCTGAACCATATCCCTGGGTGGGCCTCTAGCTGCTGGGCCTCCACCTCTAACGTCCTGACCTCGACCTCTAACAGTATGGCCCCTACCTCTGGCTACCTGACCCCTGCCTCTGGCTGGCTGAGCAGGCGGTGCAGCAACTGGTGTCGGAACCATGGAACTCAAAATATCCATCCTGATATTATGGCTGTGGAAACCGAGACTGACCCCACGAACCGGCTGACCACGATAATGACTCTATAGAGAAGGTGCTCTGATAGGAGCTGGGCACTATAGGCTGGTTGCCCAGAAGGAGGTACATATGAACCACGACTCCCTGAAGCACTGTGAGATGACTAAAGCACTGAATGGAACAGCATGGGAGAATGGCCTCTACTAAAAGTACCCCTGCCTCCAGATGAGGCGCCACTGAATCCCCCGGAATGACGAGGTCTCTTGTCTGACCCGTGACCTCCCTGTCCAAGAACCATCTCGACTTGTCTGGCGACATTGGCCGCATCCTGGAATGAAATCTCGCTCCCAGTCTCCTTAGCCATCTGCAATCTAATAGGCTGAGAAATTCCCTCAACAAACCTCTTCACCCTCTCTCTCTCTCTCTCTCCCTCTCTTTGTGTGTGGGGAGCAAAAGAATAGCATGACGGGCCAAATACACAAAACGGGTCTCATACTGAGTAACAGTCACGCTGCCCTGCTAGAGATGCTCGAACTGACGGCGGCGCCCCTCTCTCAAGGTGATAGGCAGAAACTTCTCTAAGAAAAAATGAGATAACTGGTCCCAAGTATGAGTAGGCAACCTAGCTGGTCTGGCCAACAAATAATCCCGCCCCCATTTCTTGGCGGAACCAGTCATCTAAAAAGTAGTAAAGTTGAACCCATTGGTCTCCAATATACCTATGTTCCGAAGAACCTCATGACAGCTATCAAGATACCTTAGGGATCCTCAGAAATAGCACCACTGAAATGAACTGGAAAGAGCTTGGTAAACATATCGAATCTCTATAGAGCCTCAGAGGACATAGTTGACCCATCAACGAGTTGTGCTCTAACAACCGACTAAACTACTCCGACTGGATTAACTGCTGGAGTCCGAAACTGGGGAGCCATCTGCTCCGTAGTATGAGTAGCAGGAGTCTCGTCTTCTCCTCCAGCCTGAGACATGGTTGGTGCCATGGGGAATGTGCCAGTGTAGGCTACACTATCCATAAGGCCCACAAATCGGACGAAAGCATCTTGAAGCACTGGGGTGGCAATAAACCCCTCCGGGACCTAAGCTGGTCTGATAGGAATAGTCTGAGATGGAACCTCCTCATCGAAATCTATGACAGGCTCCACAACTGGGGCTGCTACTCGGGTTGTGGGTTGAGCCCTGCCTCAGCCTCTGGCACGGCCTCAGCCTTGACGCTGCTGGAGACTCTGGTTGCTGATCAGTGGAAGAAGCGGTACGTATCCTCACCATCTGCGAGAGAATAAGAATAGGATAGTTCAATTAGTATTGAGATAACAAAATCACACGACAGAGTTGAATAAAAGTGAAATTTGTTCATAAACTTCATATCCTCTATGAGATAAGTACACACATCTCCGTACCGATCCCTCAGACTCTACTAATCTTGTCCGTGAATTGTGAGACCTACACAACCTAGTGCTCTGATACCAACTTGTCACAACCTGAAATTTCCACTGTCGGGATTGTAATGGCACCTAACATCGCACTTGCCAGGCAAGCCAAAGTTAGATATTATTTAGCCAGTTCTTTCTATTTTTAGTAATTATCTGTAAACATGCAAACTAAAGCGAAATAAATGTAAAGATATATAGATATTGAAGTCATTTACATCCTACTCCTACCCAGAAAATCCGGTGTCACAATTCACGAACATACTATGTATTATCTAAAATCAATTGTCTGAAAGAAATTTACATTTGTTCTGTAAATAAAGAAAAAACAACAACGAAGAGGTGTATAAGGGGACGCCAGGTCCAGCTGAACTGCCTTAGTTCTCCGAGTTGTATAACCTGAACCAATCTCTCAATCAGCCACTACCTGCTCCGAAATCTGCACAAGAAGTGCAGAGTGCAGTATCAGTACAACCGACCCAATGTACTGGTAAGTGTCGAGCCTAACCTCGACAAAGGAGTGACGAGGCTATGGTGGGACACATCACAATATAACAAAAGACAGTTATAACTAAAACAGAAAAGGAAGCAGGATAATGTAAAAGCAGTAATTTACAAGAATAAATGCATTACTCTAGTGTCTTATTAGTATCCAGCTATAACCAATCCTTAAGTGAATTGTAAAACTACCGAATAACTTGCATAGTTAGAGAATAATACAGAAAGTAGATAAACTGATGTGGTGCGCATCCTGATACCACCTGACAACACAAAATCCTCCCTTATTCCTCTGTAACAATAATAATACAATAAATAATATATATGTATATGTTGCGGCACGCAACCGGATCCCACCATTTATCAATATCAATATGATAATTCACCCTTATTACACCATATCAATCCACCCTTATTCCTCATGTTGTGGCGTGCAACCCGATCCCACCGTATAATAACAATTCACCCTTACTCCTCCTCAATATATCACCTTTATTTCTCCTGAAATGGCGTGTAACTCGATCCCCCCGTATCATAATAAATTACACAGAGTGTACAGAATTCTCAAAAAGTTTACACAAGACCCTTACCAATACTTAGAATTTGGAACAAGGCAACCAGGAACCGTATAATCAATTAAACTCTACACAATTGCTACTACTCAGCGAGACCAAACAAAGATATCACCAAATGCAGAAGAAAAACATAGGCAAATAGCAGGGAAAAATAATTATACAGGGTAAAAAATGTCTTCAACAAGGGGAGAATAATATCTAAAAGGTAACAATTAGGCATAAGCGGGGAAGAAACAATATAACGAGAACGGAAAGACACAGGTGTATACGGTAAAACCGGGGAAGTCCAATTTTAAGGTTTCTACAGCGTTCCGAGCCTCGAGCTCGATTGTATCAGAGCAGAATGCAAAGTTCAACCCCAAGGTGCATTTCTCGAGGAAGTATTATGAGGGGTCGATATACCTCGAGGTAGGGAAAAAATCAAAGACCATCATGAAAAAGCGGGAAGTTCCAAAAGGCACGTGGTTAAAGCTGACCAAGTCTGCAAGAGTAGTACAAAGTTTGTACTGTGACATTGAATAGCTATACCAGCTAATTTTCTTTGTAATAATTACACATGTACCATGTTGGGATTCCCCCTCTTATAGAAAGGGTACCCTTGTCATTTTGTAAGGGGGGGGGATATTCAATACAAGAATAAGAACATTCTCTACTCTCTAACTAAAACATTATCTACATTTGTTCCATTGATTTATTGCTTTTCATTTATTGTGTTCATTCATTGTTCACCATTTATTGCTCATTGTTGATCATAGAAAGGTCGTCTACGAGGCCTTCAACACTGTTAAGCCTTCATCAATCATCCCCTGTCTAACTCTCGAGCTAGACCTCGAGGCCCTATTCCTGACCAGCTCGGAACTCTATCTCTTAACTGCTCGGTTTGCCCAATCTCACTATCTCTCGCTCTTATCTCATTTTCTTACTTCTAACTTAGAATCTATTTCCTAAACAACTGGTATTTAAATAAATCACGTATTTTTAGAACCACAAAATAAAATATAATTGTAATTACCATTTTCAAGGTAAACAGTTTGGCGCCCACCGTGGGGCTAAAACTAATTGTAATTGTTTTAGTGCTGGTTGTTCTAAAAAACACAAGTTATTCTTTACACTTGTTCTTGTCCAAGAATCATCAATATCAGGTTAGAAAATGTCTAACTGAGTAAATGCACATGAAAACAACGGTCCTGATGACCATGGAGAGAACAGTGCAGCTGCTTCAGGCACCGGTGTACCATCGCAAAACTTTGAAGGGGCACCAGTATAAATCCCCATTGATGAAGGTTCACGCAACGCTCTGCATGTCAACATAAGCTCCCATATAGATGGAAATAGGTACGGAGAAGACCGATACGAAGCACGGAGAACTCCCGCTTGAAAAATAAGCGGCCCAATTGATCAACAGAAGGCATCTTCGAGAATTTCTTGACGATCAATCCAAGTACCACTTTCGAGAAAGAGAATCAAACAGGAAGAGTGGACCAGAAGATCCCCAGCACGCCATTCATGTAATTATCGGAGAAATCGATGTCCCGCAAGAACCTTTGTTCAAACGGGCCAAAGTGCCCATTACCACGAAAGAGCAAACTCAAAATTATATGCTGGAAGGAACTGTTGTGTACAGAGAAGAAGATATTAAAGCCTTGTCCCAACCACATAATGATGCGCTAGTAATTTCTTTTCTCTTAAGTAACATCCAAATTAAATGTGTGCTCGTGGATCCAGGTAACTCAGCCAATATAATCAGATTGGAGGTAGTGGAGCGAATCGAGCTGCTCGACCAAATCATACCCGATTCTCGATCCATCAGTGGGTTTAACATGACGAGCGAAGCAACGAAGGGGGAAATCAGCCTCCCAGTCAAAGTGTCCGGTACAGTTCAGGATACCAATTTTCATGTCATCAAGGGTAAGACGAGATACAACGCCCTGCTTGGAAGGCCATGGATACACCGCATGAGGGCGGTACCATCGACTCTCCACCAGATGTTGAAATTACCAACTAAAGACAGCATAAAAATGGTGTATGGATAGCAACACGCGAAAAAGGAAATGTTCGCAGTACATGACACGGCACCGGCGCCGATATGCTCCACCTCGGAGGGGTCAAGAGATAAGCAGGTCCCCGAGGATGATGAAGAAGACTTCCTCACCCCTCGACCTTCGTCGCCCCCGAAGAATCGGATGCAACAAAATCGGCGGTCGAGGACTGGAGCAAGCTATTTTGATGGAATATCTTCTAGATCGAAAGGTATACCTAGGAACGGGGTTAACCCCCGAACTCAGGAAGAAACTCATTCAATTTCTTGTTAACTATGTTGATTTATTTGCTTGGTACGACTTAGACATGATATGGATTCCACTGGAAATAGCCACCCATTGGCTAAGCGTCGACCCCAGGTTCAAACCGGTGAAGCAAAACAAGAGGCCTCAGTCCGAGGTAAAACATGCAATCGTCAAAGAAGAGGTAACGAAACTCCTCAAAATAGGGTCCATCAGGCAAGTAAAATATCCTGAATGGTTGGGCAATGTAGTAGTAGTTCCCAAAAAGGGGAACAAGCTAAGAATGTGCGTAGATTATAAGGACTTAAATAAATCATGCCTTAAGGATTTGTATACGGCTAAAATAAGAGAGACTGATTTTATGGTCATTACAACACTCAGAAGGCTCGAAGAAGTTTGTGTTTTGGCATCGAGAAGGGATGTCGAGGATTCTTGACCTCGAGGCGGTGTGAATCAAAGACTATCATGAAAAAGCGAGAAACCCCCAAAAGGCATGTGGACAAAGCTGTCCAAGTATGCAAAATAGTACAATCATGTACCGTGGAATTAAATGATTGTACCAGCCATTTTTCTTTATAATAATTTCACATGTACTATGTTGGTATTCCTCCTCTTATATAAAGGGGACCCTTGTCATTTTGTAGGATATATGATATTCAATACGAGAACAAGAACATTCTCTACATTTATTCCATTGATTTATTGCTTTTCATTTATTGTGTTCATTCATTGTTCTTCTTTTATTGCTGATTGTTAATCATAGAAATTCCTTCTTAGAGGCCTCAAACACCGTTAAGCCTTCATCGATCATCCCCTGTCAAGCTCTCGAGCTAGACCTCGAGGCCCCGTTCCCGACTAGCTTGGGACTCTGTCTCTTAACTGCTCGGTTTACACAATCTCACTATCCCTCGCTTTTATCTCGTATACTTACTTCTCACTTAGAATGTATTGCCTAAACAATTGGTATTAAAATAAATCACGTATTTTTAGAAACACAAAATCAAATATAATTGTAATTACCATTTTCAAGGTAAACAGTTTGGCGCCCACCGTGAGGCTAAAAATAATAGAGATTGTTTTAGTGCTGGTTTCCTGAAAATGCAAGGTATTCTTTACACTTTTTCTTGTCCAAGAATGTTCTATTTCAGTCAGAAAATGTCTAAATTAGTAAATGCACATGAAAACAATGGTCCTGAGTACCACAGAGAGAATGGTGCAACGGCTTCAGGCACCGTTGTACCACTGCAAAATCCTGAAGGGGTACCAGTACAAATCCTCGTTGATGAAGGATCTCGCAACGCTCGACATGTCGATGTAAGCTCTCAAACAGACAGAAGTGTGCGCGAAGGTGACCAATATAAAGCACAGAGATCCCTGCTCAAAAGGAAAGAGAAGTTAGCCTTCATGTCATTTTTGAGATGTTGCAAGCACAACAAGTGGCTATTGCTCAGCTACAAAGCCATCAAAAAACTCCAACCATAGCGCCACCGGAAACGGCTCCACGAGTTGTACAGGCACCGGAGAGGTCGAGCAACAACGAGTCAGCAGCCGACCCTGCTATTATAAAGATGCTCGAGGACCTCACAAAGAGGATTGAATCAGGCGAGAAAAATATATAAGATAACGACAAAAAGGTGGATACCTATAACTCGAGGGTCGATCAGATCCCGGGTGCAACCCCGATTCTAAAGGGTGTAGATTCAAAGAAGTTCGTGATAAAATCCATTCCCATCGAGTGCGACTCTAAAGCCCATCCTGAAGAAATTCATAATGCCCGATCTCCTGAAGTATAACGGGACCTCAAACCCCAATAAGCACATTATTGCTTACACTTGTGCTGTAAAAGGGAATGACTTAAAAGATGACGAGATTGAATCCGTCCTGTTAAAATAATTTGGAGAAATGCTGTCCAAAAGGGCCATGATGTGGTATCATAACCTACCCCCGAACTCGATAGATTCATTTTCCATGATGGCAGACTCTTTTCTGAAGGCGCATGTTTGTGCCATCAAGGTTGCTATGAAGAAATCTGACGTATTCAAAATCAAACAAATAGAGAATGAGATGTTAAGGAAGTTCGTATCCTGCTTTCAAGTGGAACGAATGGAATTAACACCGATCTCTGATGATTGGGTGGTACAAGCTTTCACTCAGGGCTTGAATGAACGAAGTTCGATAGCTTCAAAACAGCTTAAGAAAAACTTAATTGAGTATCACTCTGTAGTTTGGGCAGATGTACACAACAGGTATCAATCAAAAATCAGAGTCGAGGATGACCAATCGGAAGCCCCCTCGGGCTCAGTGTATCCTAGCAGGATCTTAGCAAAGTAATCGAGGCTTCCAGAGACAGAGCCGAGGCCAAGCACAGAAAGGTATCAACCGTATATAGAAAATCAGAGGAATATTCCGAGGCGTAACATACCTCGAATTGATCAAAGGATAGATCGAGGCTAGAATCCTCGGGGACTCGTGAGCAAATCAGGGTTCGACAGGCACACAGGGCCGGTGGAGGCACCCGGGCTATCTGAGTACAATTTCAACATTGATGTTTCAGATATCGTATGAAAAATCAAAGACACTAGGTGGCCAATACCCGTACTATCAGATCTTTCGCAAAGGAACCATAACTTGATATGTGAATTTCACGGTACTCACGGTCATAGGACCGAGGACTGTAGACAGCTCCAAGAAGAGGTGGCCCGAATAATTAGCAAAGGGAACCTTCAAGAGTTCCTCAGCGACCGAGCCAAAAACCAATTTCGGGAAAGAGAGTTGAACATGAAAAATGAAAAAGAAGAACCACATCATGTCATCCACATGATTATTAGAGGAGTCGACGTCCCTAAGGGACCCATTTTCAAGAAAACAAAAGTATCCATCACCAGGGAAAAGCGAACTCGGAGCTACATACCTAGATATGCTCTTTTATTCAGCGAAGAGGACATCGAGACCTTGTCTCAACCTCACAATGACACACTAGTAATTTCTTTTCTTTTGAATAAATTTAAGGTTAAACGTGTGCTCGTGGATCCAGGTAGCTCAGCCAATATAATTAGGTCGAGGGTGGTAGAGCAACTTGGATTGCTCGATCAGATAGTGCCCGCCTCCCGTGTTCTCAACGGATTCAACATGGAGAGCAAAACAACAAAAAGGGAAATCATCCTCCTAGTAAGCGTGGCTGGTACAATTCAAAATACCAAGTTTCATGTCATTGAAGGTGACATGAGATATAATGCATTGCTTGGAAGGCCATGGATTCACGGTATGAGGCCGGTGCCGTCAACCCTTCATCAAATGATGAAGTTTCCTATGAAGGATGGAGTAAAAACAGTATACGAAGAGCAGCACGCAGCAAAAGAAATGTTTGTAGTGCACGATGTGGCACCAACGCCGACACCTTCTACATCGAAGGAGCCAAAAAACAATCAAGTAGTCAAGTAGCGATCACAAACTGCATCCTTGATGAATGAATAAAGGACCGTGCCGCGTCCTCGGAACGAGTAACTGAAATATATCGAGGCTTGAACGCCACAATAGTTAAGGTACAATCCTCTCCCTCTTTACTTCACGTTTTACACTAACCTATGTGCAGGCCTTCGATTGAATGGAATCGAAGAACCCCCTAGCTCGAAGGCCTTAGGTTTTAAAGCAAACGTCGCACTCTTTTTCCCTCACGTCGGATTTTATCCCAAACGGGTTTTACCGACGAGGTTTTTAACGAGGCAACGTCCATATGCTACCTAAGGAGAACTCACCAAGTATTCAAGGATTCTCTTCGATCAACCTCAAATATTGAGGGGCATCCCCCCGGGAGATCACCTCCTCGAAGAAATTAAAATATGCCAAAGAGGGTCTCGATAGGAGAATGATGCATCGGACCAAACGGTCAAATGAACCGTGTCCACATAGAATAATCGAACCCTCGATGGTGAAAACATGTGTACTTGTACCAAGTAATCGAAGGTGAGTCTTTTATCATCAAAACACTTCGCGCTTCAAAGAAGTTTACTATTTTTGCAAGAAACGGCCCCAGGGCCAGAAACTTCCCAAACACTCGGGGACTGACACCCAAATCTCAAAGCCATAAGACCTCAGCGCCGGAAACTTCGAGCTCGTAAGCCCTCCATGAGGCAATATCACATCTTGAATACCTCGATAAGGCATGCTCAAACCTGTAAGACCCCAACGAGGCATGTTCAAATTCGTAAGCGCTCCATGAGGCACCGATGTAAGCCCTCCACGAGACAATATCAACAATATAAGACCTCAATTACGCAACACCAAAAAAAATTTGCTATTTTCACAAGGAACGGCTCCAGAGCCAAAAACTTTCGATGTCATGGGGACTGTCATCGACAGTCACCCCATCGAAACATAAAAACAAATTTAAGCCATAAGACCTCAGGGCCGGAAATTTAGAACTCATAATCCCTCCACGAGGTACCAAATTAATCAAACCATTAAGATCTCAAGCAAGGCATCGGCAACATCTTTCAAATAAACGACCACTTTCTTATCGAACATTGTTCGAACTTCTTCAGTTTCAGCCCGAGCGTCCACGACCTTGGCCTTCATCTTTAAAATATCAGTTTCGAGCTTGGAAATCTTGCACATTTGAATCGAGCAACTTTCTCGAGCATTGTGGAGTTGTACCTCGAGGGTAGAAGCCTTGGCCAAAGCATTCCTTTGGGCCACAGCTTGAGCTCCTATCTACGCCTTCAACGCATTGCATTTGGAATTAACCTGGCCGACTTCACCCTAGAGGCGTACAAGCACTTCCAATCTTTCTCTGCAACTGAAATATCAAACATTAGCTCCTGAAGATGGGAAAAGAGACATGCACCCCCCTCAAAATGAGATTTACCTGTTTCTCGAGATTGCTTTCATATTCTCGGCTTTGATTCATCTCCGATCGAAGATATACCAACTCTCTTGTCTTCTCATTACAAAGAAGCCTGAGAGATTTCTCCTTGCCCAAGGTTTCTCGCAACTTGGCCTCGCAGCGGAGCAGCTCGGACTTGAGCTTGTCAAAGGCCTATGAAAAAAAACTTCAATTCAAAAGATGAAAATACAAAACTAAGAAACAAACAAATTCAACCAAAACCCACCTCGAAACAGATCCGCGGAGCCTCCTCAAAAGTTGAGCGTGCGTCTACTGGCCTGGCCCCATCGGCCCCAGTTGAACCGCTCTTGGTTGGGATATGATTACTCGAGAACTCACTTGGTTCAAGCGGCCCCTAGCCCCGAACGTCCCTTGAAGTACCTTCGAGGGGGGAAGCATACGTTGGTGGAGGACTCTTGCTCTTTCCCTCTCGAGGAACCTCTCCCTCGAAACTAGAGGTCTCAGGCCTAGCGGGATCGGCAACCCCGGGAGGGCCCCTAGCTCGAGCCGTAGATGAAGAACCATCCTCCTGATGAGGGTTGATGTCCACAGAATGATCGACATATATAAAGTCCTCTTCAACGGCAGCGCCTCCTTTGTGTCTCCACCCGCCTCATCGAGAATGTCCTCATCCATAGAGAACCTTTTTCGCTTATTATCCTCCCTCGGCTCCGAAGCCGACGGGGCTTCCCTCTCTTCGAAGGGACACGTTCTCACCTTGGAGAGTCCACCAACACCTGCAGTGGTGGAGTTAATACACATAAAAGAAAGCATTCATCAAAATCCAATCACATGGCTCATACCGTGGTGCTTTGCTTCCCATCTGCCCTTCGATAGATCTTGCTACTTGCATTCGTCATATGTCGAGGAAGCTGCCAACCTCCGAGTAAGTCCGCAAGATTAGGGATCTCTTCCGGCATCCACGAAACTACTGAAAAAGAGAAAAAAAATGTTCTTATAAATCAACAAGAGTAAAGGACACTAAGGTACGACGTAGTACTTACATTTGAAGTTCTATTTTCAGGAAATGGCAGGAACTCCGCGGGATTGATGTCGACGGTCCTCACTCAGACAAATCGACTCATCCATCCTCAGTTTCGGTCCTCATCATCACTGGAAATGAAAGGCTTGATGGATCGGCATCGTAACGCAATCAGGCCTCGACAATACTGAGGCCGATATAATCTGATAAGGTGGCTAAGGGTAAACTAGAGTTCAGCCTTTTCAGTAAAGTACCTCATCATCAGCACTATCCGCCAGAAGGACGGATGGATTTGAGCTAGAGTGACTCAATACCTTTTGCAGAAGTCGAGCACAAGGCGATCGAGGGGGCCCAATGTAAATGGGTATGTATACACGTTCAAGAGTCCCTACACGTAGGCCATAATATTCTCTTCTCAGGAAGGTATCTGCAGCACCACATTTTCCCCCATTCGCAATCTCTCCTCACGGCCTCGAGGTGGTTTTCTCCTATCAAGCGAATAAACCTCGACACATGCTCTCGATGGCCTGGGGCATCAAAGGGTTTCTCTAGTGCAAAGTCTTTTATCAAAGCAAAACAACTCGAGGTTAACTCGCCATACACCGGTGATGTACCACCGGTCGGGCAACATGCAGAGGTAAGGTTCTACTCCTCTAGGTGAATGGATTCGGGCAAGGCATCGATATCTACATGAACAAAGACAAAGAGGAAGGAAACTCAAGCAGTTTCGCAAGCTGAGAAAAAAAAAGAGAACGTTAAAGAGGAAACTAGTTTTGCAAAGTTGCAAGACCCAAATTGGAGAAGAAGTGAGTGAATATATATATATATAGAACAAGCGGAAACTATTTAACTACTTTGAAGACCAATTAATTCTAACAAGTTATTATAACGTTTGGGTAAATGTACCGGCAGGGCCACCTCGGTCACTTCACGGTCATGTCATATGAATGACATTGTCACATAGCGTTCGAAGGATCGAAACCCCCATGAAGATCTAGCTTCAAGAAGGCATCCGATCTCGAGGGGCTCTATTATTGCAAGCACGATTTCCTAAGAGCTAAATTCAAAGCTCGAAAGTCGAATTTCACATAAATACTGAAGAGCAAAGTTTGGAATATATAAAACAAAGAGATATCTTTATTCCAAAAAATGTATTTACAAGGGTATTTTTACAAAGCTCCCCCGGAGATCCCATGTACAAAAAAGGAGAAAAGCAAAATAGTAGGTGAATCTACTCTTCGCCTGCACTGCTGCCCAAGCCGCTTTCAGAGTCCTCATCTGATGTAGTTGAAATCGCCGAATCTTCCTCCAGGGCCCTGGCTTCTTCAATATCGACAGAGAGATCGACACCTTTAGCGCTCGCTTCCTCGAAGTCTTGTAAGAGAGCATGGGAAACTTTCCAAGCCACTTTTAGCTCATCCTTCTCAGATATCTCCCTGGCCCGACCATTCGCAGAAGCAACATCTCTTTTGTACGAAGAGACAAACTCATCGGCCTCAGACTTGGTCGCAGATAATGCAGAAGCCTCCTCTTGAGCACCTCGAAGAAGGTCTTGAACGGAGGATAGCTTCTCCCGAAGCGCGTCCCTCTCTGAAGCCACAAATTATTCATCCGTGCCAGCTTAAGGATTTCAGCATCTTTAGCCACAACATCCTCCCGAAGCTACCTCACTAGGGCATCCTTCTGCCTAATCTAAAAGACGCAGGAGACAAGCCAATTAGCACGAAGTATGGCAACGAAAAATAAAAATTATAGGTACCCGAGTACCTGTTCGATGAGGTCAGCCCTATCTTGGAGCGCTCTCTCCGAGCCTGCCCAGATGTTGGTCAAATCCTCCTCTTTTCGAGCACATAGAGCCTCCAGCTCGACCGACTCCGATATAAGCATCTCAAGCTCCTCTCCATGATGAGTCAACTAATCTTGCATCTTGGAGAAGGCTTGGTCATATAGCTTCTTGGCCTACAGTGCAAAGGAAGGAATTTAGAAAGCAAGAGTACAAATGCGAAGTGCAACATATTATATCAAGAAGTTCACCTGCTTTTGAAGCCTCTCGGCCTCCTCGAGGGCAACATGGAAATCCATATCGGTCTCCTCCTCGACACCCTCAAAATAATCTCTAAATGCATCATCCTCTCCATGAGAGGTCCCCAAACAGGGGGCATTCCTGTCTTGGGCTTCTCGTATCTCCCCTAGAGAAAATGACAGTCCAATTGAAATCCACCAGCAACATCAGCCTCCATCGAGGCTTCCTCTCGCCCCCAAAAAATTTCGAAAATAGACCCCTCAAATTCACCGACGCAGACTATGCCACGCCTGATGGCGTCTTGGGGACTGCACCCAAACCCTCCTCGAGGGTCTCCTCAGCACAAGGCGGGTCCAACAATTCTCGAAGCATCAACGCTTCATTTTGCCCTTTGTACCAAAAGGCAGGTATGATCACCTTCTTCCTCGGCTCGTAGGCTCTCAACAGCCATCGAGGATAGGACTGTAGCATCGTTCTTAGGCCTCCGAGACTTTGATTTTTAAATTTTGTGGACTCCGCTGAGGCCTCCTTCTTCCTTTTCTTGTCCTTGGCAGCTTTTGGAGCCTCTTCCTCACCAGGATAGGGCAGTCTCATCAACACTCCTTCCCCAAGGCCTGCACAAGCGTGATGTATCAAACTCACCACCATGGAGAATACTCACAAAGAATAAGGGAACAAAAACAATGAGAGCATATCATGTTTTAGCCAAATCGGGCCAGACGCATATGTTGTATGGAAAAGCGGAATCCAAAAGTTTGACTCAACCCGCAAGATGTTGGACTGCGCCAGGAAACCAAACGGTGGCTGCACAAATAGAAGAAAATCAATCAGGAGAGAAAGAGATGGTTAAACATAATCAAAAAGGGAATACTTACGTTTCATATTCCATTCCTCCAGGAATGGAATTCTATCAGCAGTGATGATGTCCAAGGTTCTGATTCTAACAAATCGGCTCATCCATCCACGATCATTATCCTCATTGATGCAGGCAAATAATGACTTGGTAGATCGACGGTGCAACTTAATTGAGCCCCCCCCCCCCCCGGAAGAGACGAGGGCTATACAGTCTGATTAAGTGGTCGAGGGTGAAAGTCACGACCATGTTGGAAATATGTCGAATCAAATATACAATCCTCCAAAAGGAGGAGTAAATTTGACCGAGTGTCACTCGGTACTAACGACAAAAGTCGAGAATCACCGGTCAATCGGTGGAGAAGAATAATCTACGGGGCCTGAAGTAAAAGGGTACGTATATACGCTGAGAAATCGAACCTTATGTGTGACTATGCTTTCTTCAGCGGTGGGGATTTCAACTTGGGCCGCCTCCCGCCAACGGCAGTCAAGTTTTACCCTTTATGTATTGGTTACTACGCTCATATATCGAGACATGGGCTCGCATTATCCCGGTGTAGAAGGGGGTTTTTCAATTGTGAAATCGGAGAAAGTGTCGAAAGGACCAGGGATGCACTGCTCGATGCTATGATGAGTTTTTGTTTTGCCCTTAAACGGGCGTGATGAAGTAGCGGCTCCCTCTTTTTGAGGTATTGTTTTAGAGATTTTCGCCATAATAACAACTGAGTTTTGAAGAAAGAAGATGAAGAAGCAAGCACAGAAAGAGGGTAAAAGTAGAAAGTAGTTAGTAAAATCTTGAAGACTTGAAGATCTTGTAAAATTATGAAAAGGAAAACAATTGAAGTATTTATAGAATCCATATTTCACAAAATTTAATGCTCTGATGAGACTGACGTCATCATTGGGATATCATAGAGGCAAGGATTCAAGACCCTTTCTTATCACTTCGTTCTAAGAAATGCGGGGACTATCTGTATACAGCTAAAATCAGAGAGACCGATTTTATGGTCATTACGGCACTCAGAAGGCTCGAAGCAGTTCGAGTTTTGGCATCGAGAAGGCATGTTGAGGATTCTCGACCCCGACGCGGTGTGAATGGAAGACCATCATGAAAAAGTGAAAAAACCCCTAAAAGACATGTGGACAAAGCTGACCAAGTACACAAAATAGTACAAACCCGTACTGTGGCATTAAATGGATGTACCAGCCATTTTTCTTTATAATAATTGCACATGTACTATGTTGGGATCCCCCCTCTTATATAAAGGGGACCCTTGTCATTTTATAGGACATATGACATTCAATACAAGAACAAGAACATACTATACTCTCTAAATTAAACATTCTCTACATTTGCTCCATAGATTTATTGCTTTCATTTATTATGTCCATTAATTGTTCTTCATATATTGCTCATTGTTGATCATAGAAAGGCCGTCTTCAAGGCCTCCAACACTGTTAAGACTTCATCGATCATCCCCTGTCAAGCTCTCGAGCTAGACCTCGAGGCCCCATTCCAGACCAGCTCAGGACTCTGTCTCTTAACTGCTCGATTTGCACAATCTTACTATCCATCGCTCTTATCTCGTTTTCTTACTTCTCACTTAGCATCTATTTCCTAAACAACTGGTATTAAAATAAATCACGTACTTTTAGAACCAAAAAATCAAATATAATTATAAATACCATTTTCAACGTAAACAGGATTCATTCCCGTTGCCCAACATCGATCGCTTGATTGATGCCACGGCTAGCCACGAGATCCTCACCTTTCTCGACGCCTACTCCGGGTATAATCAAATCCAAATTAACCCCGAGGATAGGGGAAAAACTTCGTTCATCACAAAGTATGGCACATACTAGTACAATGTAATTCCCTTCGGGCTAAAAAATGATGGACCATATACTAGCGCCTAGTTAATAAGATGTTCGAACATCAAATAGGCAAATCCATGGAAGTTTACATTGACGACATGTTAGTTAAGTCCCTGCGCGTAGAGGATCATTTAACTCATTTGCAGGAAACTTTCGACATCCTTAGAAGCTACAACATGAAGCTCAACCCCGAAAAATACGCCTTCGGCGTAGGTTCGGGAAAATTTTTAGGCTTCATGGTATCGAACAGGGGGATTGAGATCAACCCCGACAAAATCAAGGCCATCGAAGAAATGACGGTGGTAAACAATGTGAAGGTCGTACAGAGGTTGACAGGGCGGATAGCGGCATTAGGCCGATTCATATCAAGATCATCAGATCGGAGTCATCACTTTTTCTCCCTACTCAAAAAGAAAAACAAATTTGAGTGGACCCCAGAGTGCCAGCACGCCTTGGAGGAGTTAAAGCGGTATCTCTCAAGCCCGCCTTTGGTCCATACCCTGAAGGAAGATGAAACTCTATATTTGTACTTAGCAGAGTCAAAGGTAGCAGTAAGTGGCGTGTTGGTTCAAGATGAGGACGGTACACAATTCCATGTCTACTAGGTGAGTCAAACCCTGGGAGATGCTGAAACCAGGTATCCACACTTAGAAAAATTAGCTCTTGCATTTATAAGTGCATCTCAGAAATTGAAGCCTTATTTTCAATGTCACCATATATGTTTTTTAATGACATATCCTCTTCGAAATATACTACATAAACCCAAATTATCGGGCCGACTGGCCAAATGGGCCATCGAGCTCGGGGGGTATGATATCGAATACTAGCCCCGAACGACTATCAAGTCCCAAATTTTAGCGGACTTCGTGGCCGACTTTACGCCCGCCCTTGTGCCCGAGGTAGAAAAACAACTTTTACTAAAAACGGGGACAGCATCAGGGGTATGGACCTTATTCACTGACGGTGCCTCGAACATGAAAGGATCCGGGATCAGTATAGTTCTGAAGCCACCTACGGCCGGCTTGATTAGACAATCTATAAAAACTACAAAGTTGACTAACAACGAAGCCGAGTATGAGGCTATAATTGCAGGTCTCGAATTGGCCAAAGGCTTAGGAGCTGAAATCATCGAAGCAAAATGTGACTCCCTTCTGGTAGTGAACCAGACAAATGGAAACTTCGAGGTTCGAGAGGACATGATGCAACAATACCTAGACAAACTCAAGTCACTTTGCATCGCTTCAAAGAATAGACTCTGGTCCACATACCTCGAGAACAAAACATAGAGGCAGATGCACTCTCAAACCTGGGATCGTCCATCGAGGAAGACGACATACTCCCGGATGTTGTTATTCATCTATCCAAATCGGTGATTAAAGAAGGCCACGCCGAAATCAACTCCACCAACCTGACATGGTATTGGAGAAATAAGTACATAGATTATTTGGGAAGTGGGAATCTACCCACGGAACCAAAAGAATCAACGGGCCCCTAGCAGTATGTTTGGGGCCGGGAGACACCGATTACATGCTCCGAGAAATCCACGAGGGCACCTACAAAAATCACTCTGGAGCCGATTCCTTAATTTGAAAGGTGATCAGAGCAGGTTACTATTGGGACAACATGGAAAGAAACACCAAAGAATTCGTCCCAAAATACGACAAATGTTAAAGATTTGCACCAATGATCCACCAACCTGGTGAACAGCTGCATTCAGTCTTATCACCATGGCCTTTCGTGAAATGGGGAATGGACATTATCGGTCCCCTACCAACGGCGCCATGTAAAGCTAGATTTATTCTATTTATGACTAACTACTTCTCAAAATGGGTGGAAGCACAGGCCTACGAGAAGATAAGAGAAAAATAAGTCATCGACTTCATATGGGATCACATCATGTGCCGATTCGGGATCCCCTCCGAGATAACGTGTGATAACGGGAAGCAGTTCATCGGAGGCAAAGTAACAAAGTTTTTCGAACATCACAAAATCAAGAGGATCCTATCAACGCCCTACCACCCATGTGTAAATGGTCAGGCCGAGTCCACAAACAAGACCATCATTTGAAACTTGAAAAAGAAGTTAGAAAATGCAAAGGGAAAATGGAGAAAGATGTTGCCCGAGGTGCTGTAGGCATATCAGACAACCTCTAAATCAAGCGCAGGAGAGACTCCGTTCTCTTTGGTATAAGGGTCTGAGGCTTTAATACCGGTCGAGGTCGGAGATCCAAGTGCCATATTTCGACATGCCACCGAAGGACTCAAACAATGAGGCTATGACTACAGCCCTCGAACTATTAGATGAGAAGCGAGAAGCTTCACTGGTCCGGATGGCTGCCAAAAAAATAAGGATATAAAGATACTATAACAGGAGAACAAACCTCTGACATTTCGGAGTCGTGGACTTGGTCCTAAGGAAAATCACCCTAAGCAATCGAAACCCTAATGAACGTAAGCTGGGACCAGGCTGGGAAGGACTGTACCGTGTCCTCGTAGTATTCGGAAAAAGGTCCTACAAACTTGGCACCATGGAACGCGAGTAACTTCCAAACAACTGGAACATATCAATGCTCAGGTGCTATTATTGCTAGGGTATAACTTCCTCTCTTTTCATTTTGTGCTTCACAATAAATTTTTGCAGATGTCCAATGAAAAACACCGCACCTCATTTCGACTTGAAGGCCTTGGGTTTTAAAAACATGTGTTGCGCTCTTTTTCCTTCGTATCGGATTTTATTCCAGACGGGTTTTGCCGACGAGGTTTTTAACGAAGCAACACCTACACGCTACCTAAGGAGAACTCAACAAGAATTTGAGGCTTCTATTCAATCTACCTCAAATATTGAGGGNCCCCCCCCCCCCCCATGGGAAATCACCCCCTCGAGGAAACTGAAATATGCCAAAAAGGGTCTCAATAGGAGAATGATGTATTAGACTAAACGGTCGAATGAGCCGTGTCCACATAGAATAATCGAACCCTCGACGGAGAAAACATGTATACTTGTACAAAGTAATCGAAGGAGATTCTTTTATCATCAAAACACTTCGCCCTTCAAAGAATTTTGCTATTTTTACAAGAAACGGCCTCAGGGGCAGAAACTTCCCGAACACTCGGGGACTGGCACCAAAAACTCGAAGCTATAAGACCTCAGGGCCGGAAACTTCGAGCTCGTAAGCCCTCCATGAGGCAATATCGCACCTATAATACCTCGACGAGGCATGCTCAAACCTGTAAGACCCCAAAGGGGCATATTCGAATTAATAAGTCCTCCATGAGGCACCAATGTAAGCCCTCCATGAGGCAATATCAACAACATAAGCCCTCCATGAGGCAATATCAACAGTATAAGCCCTCTAAGAGGCAATATCAACAATCTAAGACTTCCATGAGGCAACATCAAAAAGTTCTCTATCTCCGTAAGGAACCGATCCAAAGCCAAAAACTTTCGATGTCCCGGAAGCTGTCATCGACAGTTGCCCCATCGAGCCATTGAAACTCGAAGCCATAAGACCTCAGGGCCGGTAACTTCGAGCTCATAAGCCCTCAATGAGGCAATATCGCATCCATAAAACCTCAACAAGGAATGCTCAATATTGCAAGCAATCAACGAGGAAACATCAAATTTGTAAGACCTTATAAAGGTATAACCCCGACTCAGGGACTGTCCTCGACAGTCGGCTCATCAAGCTATTTAACTTGAAGCCGTAAGACCTCAATCTGGAAACTTCAAATTCATAAGCCCTCCATAAGGCACCAATGTAAGCCCTCCATGAGGCAATATCGAGAATATAATCCCTACATGAGGAAATATCAATAATCTAAGACCTCCATGAGGCGAAATGAATTTTTCAAGACCTCGATGTCTCGGGGACTGACACCGAAAATTCGAAGCCATAAGACCTTAGGGCCGGCAACTTCGAGCTGATAAGCCCTCCATGAGGCACTGATGAAAGCCCTCCACGAGGCAGCGTGAAAACAGTAAGACCTCAAGCAAGGCATGAATCGTAAGACCTCCATAAGGAAATATTAAATTTGTAAGACCTCAAACAAGGCATGAACAAATTTGTAAGACCTTAAAAAGGCATAATCCTGATATCAAAGTCAAGTCTATATATTCGAACTTGTAAGACCCCTAAAAAGGCATACCCTCGATATAGATGCCAAGGCTATCTCACTCAGGCACTAAAAGGCTATGACCAAATACAATGAGCACCGTCATAAGGCTCCGGCCAAACTAACGCGACTCTAAGACGTCCGACCGCCGCCATAAAACAACACGCCTCCAATTACTTCGAAAGTACTTCAAAAAGAACCGGTTAAAGGTCGCACCGACCCAACGCGTAAGAGACCAAGTCACCAGCTACATTAAAGATCATACCGATCCAATGCATAAGACCTCAAGTCGACAACTACATTAAAGGTCGTACTGACCCAATGTGTAAGAGCCCAAGTCGCCAGCTACATTAAAGGTCATACCGACCCAATGTGTAAGAGCCAGCCTAAAGAGCCTCATGGCCGATTTAAGTAACCTAAAGGTCGATGAGCTCGAGTCAAAACCCGACTAGAAGACAGAGCCCTAAATGGTTAACTAAAAAAGCACCTAAGGGACAATGCGTAAGAGCCTAAGCGCCATCCATATCAAAGGTCGTACCGACCCAATGCGTAAGAGCCTACCGGCCAGCCTAAAAAGTCTCAGGGCCAATTTATAACACCAAGGGTTTCATTTCTATGTCCCATTTATTGGACTAATCATCGACAAACATCAATGCCTATTCCAAGAGACCAGAAAAGGAGCAAGCAATAACGAAAGTCCTTTTATATATGATAAAGGTTCACAAAGCATATTTACAAAGCTCAAAGTCGGAGCCCTTGCGCAGGGAAAAAGAATAAATGAAAACCTAATCTACCGCTGGGGTGTGCCTTCAACGACTCCCTCGGAGGTTATGCTTTCAGCGGCTTGGACCTCGGCCCCCAAGTCTTCAACAGCCTCTTCCCCCTTGGGGACTTCACCGTAATTTTTATCATCTTCCGAGCCACTGCTTGAATCATCTTCGAAAGTAAGCAGTGCCTCCGATTCCTTTTCTAGGGTCTTCACCCTCTCGATCTTATCAGACAAATCGAGGCCCCCTGTATGAATATCCTCGAGGGCTTGCCTCCGAGACTTTAATCGGGCATGATCCAGGGCTAAGGAAAGTTTACGCTCGGCCTCCTCAGCTACTTTCCTAGCCTGGGCATTTGCAGCAGCAGCATCGATTTTATACGAGGCTATGAGCGCATTGGCTTCAGCCTTAATTGAAAATAGCGCGGTGGCCGATTCAGCGTAAAGGTCCTTATATTTGCTACTTTCAGACCTTGCATCTCGAAGGCAATGTTCAATCGAGGTTAACTTCCATTGGAGGGCATCTCTCTCTGAGTTTATCTCGTTCACACGCTGCTTAAATTCAAGGATCTCAGAATCCCTGGCTCTGAATCCTTCCCGCATTAGGGCATCTTTCTCCTTAAGTTGTGAAGATCAGTCTGATTAGGGTTAAGTATTGATATCAAGAACAAAAACAAAACATACGAAGTCTATGTTAGATGCTCATCATGATCGCTCTGTTTCCGAGATACCATTTCTAAACAAGCCCGGAGGTCAAGCATTTCTATACTATGGGCATCCCATATCTCCCTCGAGAAAATGTTTGAAACCGACGGAGAATCACCTACATCAATAACCCCGGCTAGATTGATCGGATCAGGGGCATCATCCGACCTATCCTCGAAAACCTCTTCGGCCCCGGGTAAGATGGCATCATTAACTTCTGGTCTAGAAGCCCTCGGCTCAACAATCATCGAATCAGCAAAGACAGAAGCAGTTACTCTTCAACTTCCCTCGGGCGATATCGGGAAATCTTTTTTCTCGTCTAAGGTCGCGGAGTCGACCTTAGACTTTTGCACTATAGCCCTCTTTGTCTCCAACGGCTCGGTCGACAACTCCCGCTTTCTCTTATTCTTCTCATTTGGTTTTGGGATATCTGCTTTCCTAGGCGATGCTTCTCTCATCAAAGAGGCCTCCCCTAGGCCTGCATAAACAGAGAACATAAGAAGTCAGAATATATTCAGGGGGTATCTCTTTTAAAAGAACACTGATATTGCAAACCCAGCTCGAGATATCCTTAACCGCATCGGGATACCATGCAACAACTGCATCATCAAAGAGAATTAGTTCAAGGGAAAGTCGGCACGAAGGAAAATTAAAGTATTAACTTACGATTCGTATTCCATTCCTCCGAGAACGACATCCTTTCGAATGGAATCAATTATGGGGTCCTAGCTTGAACAAAGCGGCTTATCCACCCTATATCCTTGCCTTCATCAGTACAAGCAAAGAAAACTTTCGAGGCCCGACGTTGAAGTTTAATCAGACCACCTCGATAAATTCGGGGACTGTACATTCTAATAAGGTAGTCAAGGGTGAAAGTCATCCCCTCGACCATATTTTTCAAATGCCTAATCATGTAAACAATACACCAAAACGATGGGTGAATCTGGTCGAGCGTCACTTGATATTGCTTGCAGAAATGAAGAACGACAGTGTCTATCGATGGTAATGACGGCCCTACCAGGCCTAGGGTAAATGGATATGTGTGTACACTGAGGAAGCCGATTTTATGGGTTGTTATGACTTCCTCCCGAGAGGGAATCTCCAATTGCACCTCATCTCCCCAGCGGCAGTCGACCTTCACTTTCTCGATGTTTGTTATTAGGCTAATATATTGGGATATGGGTTCACACCGCCCCGGGTTCAATGAAGATTTGTCGACCTTAAAATCGGAGGTCGTTTCGTAGGGTCCGGGGATTAACTCCTCGAGATTTTGGGGTACAATTTCCTTACCCGTAGAGGGACGTGATGATTAGTAGGCTTTATCATCTCGTGGAATAGTTTTTGAGGCCTTCGTCATTCCTGCTGAAAGATTTCGAAGGAAACGAGAGGGAGCTGATCAGGAAAGGGATACAAGAAAGAAGTAATGAGAGATCTTTTTGGAAAATGTTAGAAGAAGTAATGAAAGGTGAGGGGCAGGAGAAGGAGTATTTATAGGGGCCAACCGCGCACGTTGAGGAAGGCCAAAAGGCAGCCGACCGCCTTAATAAATTCGAAACTTTTCAAGAACTGTGCGAATATGGCTTTTGAAGCATCTCTCATATCACGTCAGTCGCTTACGTGGCATGGCTGATAGAATAATGAAGGCATTGAAAAGATGGTGAATTCAATTCGTTTCTTGTCTTTTCATTCCAAGAAACGCGGGGACAATCTATGTCCGATAAAATCAGGGAAGTTCGATTTAAGGCTTCTACAGCATTCCGAGCCTCGAGCTCGATTGTATCGGAGTAGAATCCGAAGTTCAACCCCGAGGTGCATTTCTCGAGGAAGCATTCCGAGGGGTCGATATACCTCGAGGTAGGGAAAAAATCGAAGACCATCATGAAAAAGCGAGAAGTTCCAAAAGACACGTGGTTAAAGCTGGTCAAGTCTACAAGAGTAGTACAGAGTCCGTACCGTGACATTGAATAGTTGTACCGGCTATTTTTTTGTAATAATTACACATGAACCATGTTGAGATTCCCCCTCTTATATAAAGAGGGCCCTTGTCATTTTGTAAGGGGGAGGATATTCAATACAAGAACAAGAACATTCTCTACATTTGTTCCATTGATTTATTGCTTTTTATTTATTGTGTTCATTCATTGTTCTTCATTTATTGCTCATTGTTGATCATAGAAAGGCCGTCTTCGAGGCCTTCAACACTATTAAGCCTTCATCAATCATCCCCTGTCAAGCTCTCGAGCTAGACCTCGAGGCTCCGTTCCCGACCAGCTCGGGACTCTGTCTTTTAACTGCTCGGTTCGCACAATCTCACTATCCCTCACTCTTTATCTCGTTTTCTTACTTCTCACTTAGCATCTATTTCCTAAACAACTGGTATTAAAATAAATCACGTATTTTTAGAACGACAAAATCAAATATAACTGTAATTACCATTTTCAAGGTAAACAACAAGTACAACAAATAAATTGGCGGCGCATAGGTACTCGTCACCTCATGTATACGCCGCTCATATGCTTTATCACATAGAAACTAAGGCAAATGTTCCTAAACTCTCAAGTCAAGGTTAGACACAACACTTACCTCGATCTACAGGCCACTCACTGCTCAATTACCGTTTTTTCTCTAGATTCAACCTCCAAACCACTCGTATCTAGCCATAATTAACTTAATAACATCAAATATAGCTAAAGAAATCAATTTTAATACATAAATTTAGATTTCCCAACATTTCCCCCAGAAAGTTAAAAATCGACTCCGGGCCCGCTTGGTCTAAACTCGAGGTTCGGACCAAAATCTATTTACCCATTCAACCCCGAGCACGAATAAGTAATTATTTTGGGAATCCGACCCCAAATCAATGTCCAAATCCCCCAATTTGCAAAAACCTCAATTCCTCCAAAATCCCTAATTTCTACCATGAAAAAATAAGGTTTAGGACTAGAAATCTAATGGGTGATGATGGAAATTGAAGACAATGAGTTAAAGAGTACAAACCTATGATTTGGTGTTGAATTCCCCATTAAAAAATTTCCCTAGGTCGGATTCTAGTGAAAGAGTTGTGAAATTTTGAAGAATTCTTGTTTCTGGTCTGTTTTTAATTCACTGGACAGGCCTTCTTCGCGTCGCAAAGGGCCTGTCACGAAGGCTTATTCCCACCAGCCTACACGTTCGCAAGTCAAGTGCAGCGTTCGCGATGAGTATGGTCAGTTCCCCTCCCCCAGGTCCCATTTCTTCGCGTTCGTGATAGACAGGCCGCATTCGCGAAGGGTAATGCCCCCGTTGCTCCGCGTTCATTACCCAGTCTACGCGTTCACGTAGAGTAATATTTCTTTCCAGAGTGATTGCGAGAGTGACTACATCGCGAAGAACAACAGATCAGACACCAGGTTCAGCAATTTACACCAGATTTTCCAAGTGTAAAACATCTCGTAGCCTATCCGAAACTCACTAGAGCCCTCAGGGCTACAAACCAAACATGCATACAAATCTAAAAACATCATACGGACTTGCTCGTGCGATCAAATCGCCAAAACAACACCTAGAACTATGCATTTAACACCAAATCGCATGAAATTCTCAAGAATATTTTAAAATTCCTATTTTCACAACCGGGCATCCGAATCACGTAAAATCAGTTCTGTTTCTCACCAAATTTCACAGGTAAGGTATCATAACGGACTTGTACCGAGCTATGGAACCAAAATACGAATACGATATCAACAATATTAAACCTTAACCAATTTCTTAAAATCATTAGATTTTTATTCTTTCAATTTTCAACAAAAATTCATATCTCGAGCTAGAGACCTCGGAATTCGATTCCGAGCATACGCCCAGGTCCTATATTTCACTATGGACCCATCGGGACCGTCAAAATACGGGTCCGGGTTCGTTTACTCATAACATTGACAAAAGTCAACTAAGATCATCTTTTAAGGCAAAAAATTACTATTTCATCAATTTTCCACATAAAGGCTTTTCGGAAACACGCGGGGTGAGTAGGGTAAAAATGAGGTTTTTAAGGCTAAAGAGCGGAGAATTGAGTATCAAAACAAATGATCTTTTGGGTCATCACAAAATTCCATGATTAGCTAAATATCAGTTCTTGATTTGATCCGTCCGAGATTTCTGCCACGATCCTCGACTGGTCACGGATATCCCGGCGTTTCGTTAGTATGCTATCTTCGGTCTTGCTCGAGGTCTATCCTGTTTGATCTCAATCATTACTAGTCTCGATCTCGATTGGGTGACGCAATTCTGCAAAACTCCCTTGGAGGTCGAAAACTAATTGTGACTTGAATTTCACATAAAACTAACAAGTGACCTCAAATTCACAAAATATTCTATAAAAGAATTGATTAACAAACTATGTAAGGAGTAAAATATACCATTCAATCAATCAATGTTCCCCATTAACTATACTCAAGGTTAACAAAATATAGATGATATATGGCAGCTTAATAACGAAAAAATGCTCCAAGGATAGCTAAATAGGGACAACGGGTGAATTTGGATAATAAATTATCAGTCATAATGATGATGCTATAACTTAAATTTTCATAAATTCGCATGGAAAAAAGAAAACCTGAAAAATTGCAGCTGATCAAGCATGAACGTTTCTGTATCAATTAAGAATGAAATCTTGATTGGTAAATATCAAAGGAAATTATAATTATTTTAATATCTGGAACTGTAGAGACTGTCTTCAAAGCCTTAGGCTTGTCTCTGACATCTTAGAACTCCAAGTTCAAGATAAATTTCATTTTTCAACTGAACAAAGTGAAAATAAACCCCCCAAAAAAAAATCAAATCTTCGCGGAATAGATGGTAAAAGACAGTATTTACAATTAAATATAGCATGAAAGATAATATAAAAGATCCAAATACTAATTAGCACTAATCAGATAAAAAACTAATCAACCCCCACAAAATTTATGTAGAAAGAATAGTGGAGATAATGTAAACTAAAAACTTCAATCCCCAAAAGAATCAAAAGCAAGTGTTAAAGATTTTGTGAAATATTACAGAAGTTGAATAACAAAAAAGACAAAATCTTTAATATTAAAATTGGGAATTGGGAATACATAATAATAGAGACACCTTCATCTTATAGGTAGAACAAATGTTCCAAAATCATAAAGAAGAGATTTTCCTTGAGAATTGAGAGAAACTACTCGTATGTGGCAATTGGGAAAGACGAAGAGTACTATAAAACACAGAATGAAGAGAAAGCAAGTATGATAAGGAGAAGCGACTGTTGGGGGTTATATGCCTTGTAAATTCCACCAGTTACAACGGTAGGAATTTTATTTTTTTTGTCAATTAAAAAAGGCAAAACTCTAAAAAAAGAGATAAATAGAAACCCTGGCCTTTGAGAGATGCCACGTCAGAATTGTATTGCCCGGTTTTATATAATTATATAGATTAACTATTAAGCAACCTTCTTAACGGTCCTTTTTCTAAAAAAATTACCTTGATTAGAGCCAAATGAGTGTTGTGATTTCCACGACTGTATTTGGAGCGATCCCCTTCCCATTCTCCAAATACCTCCTCTTGTACAACGCTACAGTAAGTTGGAATAGAAGGGATATATATGTTAGAATTAATGCATTCATGGATATTATATTATATTTGAATTATGAGTTATGTAGGAGTCTTTTAGTATTTCAAGATTTTATAGTTTTTCAATATTATTTCTTAATATTTAAAGAAGTCTTTATAGGAACTTGTTAGTTGTGCAAGACTCTTGAATAGTAATTTGAGTAGTATAAATAGAGATGCATTTGGTGGTTGTAATCATCAAGTGGACTTTAGCCTAATATAACTTGAGCATTCTCTAAGAAAAATATTCTCTTCCTAATGTTTTCTACCAATTGATATCGTAATCTGGGGTTAAGTGAAGAAAACTAATCATGACATCAAACTCAAAAGAAGGTGTTGATTCTTTAGTTATTCTTACTCCATTTTTTTTTAATGGAAATCACTTTGAATATATGAAGAATAGAATGAGAACTTATCAAAAATTGAAGGCTTGTGGAAAATTGTTGCAGATGGTTATGAAGAGCCATAAGATAATGATGACCTTTCAATAGTAGAGATGAAAAACCTTGAGGCTAAGCGGCATCAAGATGCAAAAGCCTTGAGAAAAATTCAAATGTGAGTCTCTTCATTTGTTTACAAAAGTTGCTACATGTGAATACTTGAAAGACAGATTGGGAGTCTCTGAAAGCTGAGGTAGATGATGAAAAGGTACGCACTATCAATCTTCAAACTCCTAGAAGAGATATTCAAAATTTTGATGATGATTTAATCTGAAAAAATAGATGAATATTGCACAAGAATCATGAAATTGTCAATAAATTGAGAAATCATGATGATGAAATTTTTGGCCAACAAGTTATGAAAAATATTCTAATTAGTGTCACAGAAAAATATGAATACATTATCGCTATCACATAAGAGACAAAAGATCTTTCTAAGCTTTCCGTTAAAGAGTTCGTGCACATGAGAAGCAAACAACTTTTTGTTGGACTTTAAGTATTGGCCTTAAAGACTTTAAGTATTGGGCTTAAAAGTCTAAGAGTGTGAATTGGGAAATGGTAGGAAATAAAATGGAGGGAAATAAAAATTTGAATCAAGTGAGTTTTTGTCATTAATTTTGTACCACATTGGTGAAAGACAACTACACTTGTGTGTATAAATATAGGATCACTTCTTAGAGCTCTTAAAAGGAGTTGAAGAGGATGTATTCTTGCGCCGTCGTCGCTCGCTCGGCTTCGGCTTCGGATTTGTCAAATGATCGATAAGATTATTTTTGGACAAAGTTTATTTAATTAATTATTTAATAATTAAATTAAATGTCAGTCATTAACGGAATTAACTGAAATCCAAAAACGTTGCCTTTGCTTGTTTTCCTTCCTGAACAGACACTTTTTTTCCTGAACAGACATCACATCTCTTCCAATAGTTGCCTATAAATTCTGAGGCATGGCTTATTTTTCCAGACACTGAAAATCACGAATTCCATTCTGAATACTGCATTCTACTTCGCAATCTCTCTCTCTCAAATTCGTAAGTGTGATCTTGCTCCGTTCTTTGAGTTTGTTGGTATCCTGCAGTTGGTATTGCCACTGTTGCAGGAAGGTTATTCCGTTTCATCCTGGGAGGATTTAATCCATTACCTTGGCAACTTGTGAAGGGGTTAAAATTCCTTAAGAACACACAAGGAAATTGTGGACTCGGAATATTTCTTATCATTTATATATATTTTCTGTTTCTTCTAACAGTTCTTCTGATTTTCTGAGTTTTAACACAGAGGCGATAACACTTTTCATGAGTATCAACCATAAGAGAAAGAAAGCTTTCTAGTCCAAGACCAATGAGAATTTTCAAAAATTCTCAAAGAATCAACTAAAAAAGAAGTATAATCCACAAAAGAAGCAGGATTGTGATGACTTCACCAAGAAGGATACCGAAAAAGGTAAGAAGAATACTAGTCATTTTTGTAAGATTTGCAAAAAGACTAATCATAATGCAGAAAAATATTGTCACGGAGGCATGCCCCAATATAACTTTTGTAAAAAGTTTGGCCACATTGAGAAAGTTTGTAAGCATAAGCAGCAAGAGCAAGCCAACTTTTATGGAAAAAAAAAAGTAGAAGAAATAGAAGAACCTTTTCTATGCATCTAAATCTGATGCTTCAAAAAAAAGTAATGAATGGCATGTTGACAGCGCTTGTACCAATCACATGTGTGGAGACAAAAAGACTTTCATTTCAATTAATCTCGATGTCACTTGTAAAGTGAAAATGAAAAATAGAGTGTTACTTGATGCCAAAGGTAATAATATCATTTCAATCAACAAAAAAAATAAGCAGTAAGCAAATTCATGATGTTCTTCATGTTCCTTGTTTGGAAGAAAATTTTCTTAGTATTTACCACCACATAAAAAAATAGTTTTTCTCTTTTGTTTAGGAGTGATCTTTGTAAAATTTATGACAAAAATTAGCCAAATCAAGTCATTGGTGAAGTAAAGATGATAAAACACAAACTTTCCTTTACAACTTCATTATAATGCATTAAAAGTGAAGTTGTAAATGATTCATGGCTTTGGCACAAAGGAATTTGTCACTTGAATTTTAATGGCTTGAAGCTCCTCAACAAAATTGTATGGTACAATGTCTTCCCAAAATATATACTGAGGTGGATCTATGTGAAAGTTGTATTATGGGAAATCAACATAGAAAATAGTTTTCAAAAGGAAAGTCTTGGACAACAAGTTCACCATTGGAAATAATCCATACAGACTTGCGGGCCAATGAAGACTCCATCTTTGGGAAGTCAAAGGTACTTTTTAATTTTTGTTGATGATTTTTCAAGAATGACTTGGGTTTATTTCTTGAAAGAAATTAAAAATTCAGAAAGGTACATGCAACTGTGTATATCCTCAATATGTGAGTCCGGAACCCAAGTAAGCCATATTTGGACAAATAGAACCAAAATAAGTCCAAAAGAAAATATAGAACGAATCTATATATAACGCCATAGTATATGGCGCTATACACTAACGGTAACTGTGCCGTTAGTGTATAGCGCCATATACTATGGCGTTATACCTTCTGAATCTGTCAGACACAGGTATAACGCCATAGTATGTGGCGTTATACCTATTTTCTAGGTAAAGCGCCTTGTACTATGGCGTTATACACAATGAATTTGTCTGACACATGTATAACGCCATAGTATCTGGCGTTATACCTATTTTTCTATATTGCGCCGTGTACTGTGGTGTTATACCTGCTTCCTGGGCACACCAATAATTCAATAAGCGTATAGTGCTTACTACATTGGCGCTATACAATTAAAAAAAAAATTCTCCGGCCAGGCATTCTATATAAAGTGGTTAGAATTGCATTTCATTCAATCACAAAATATTTTCAACTCTTGATCAAACGTTTATTGTTGTTAAAATTCTCAAGCATCTTTTCATTATGTCTGAAGAGCGTAGAATACGAGTTTCATTACATTGGGGGGGTGAGGTTGTGATGGAGAATAACTCTGTGGGCTACAATTTACCTGCTCAGTGTCATGTTAAATTGCCACTAACCATGGAGTACGATAAATTGATATCGTTGTTATGCAAAAAAATGTGTGTGAGCAAATGTTCAGTGTTATTTAAAGTAACCGGACGATATCCGTATTCTGTCACTCCGCAAGGGGTTGCTTTTTACTCGGAGTTTAAGATCGACGATGATGAAACTTTGAGTGATTTTCTGAGGACTCCGGATGAATGTCGGGAATTTCTTTTAATCACAATATTGGAGATGTACGTGAAGGTTGTAGATGTTCCAAAAAATGAGGTTGTGCCTAGTAGAGATACCCCCCAGTCATCGGGTGGTTATTCTGGAGCAGTTTTTGCCGGACAGGTTCCGGATGAAAGACTTTTCTTTGATTTAAACTTATCACCGCCGGGGAATGAGGAGGGAGAAAATAATTTCTATCCTTCTTTCCAACATTCACAAGACGAGTGGTAAATTTATGCTATGTTTTCTGTTAATTATGTATATTTTTAGTGTATTGGATTTATATTAATGCTTATATATTGAA